>VZRX01019222.1:88057-161630 GCA_013398075.1 Notiomystis cincta | reverse complement strand
TTTTTTTTTTTTTTTTTGCACTGCTCTAAGTCCTCTGACTTCTCGTTTGGTTTCAGGAAGGAAACAGAGGAGTCTTGCCAGGAATTCTTAACAGAAGAGGGTTTATAATTACCTCAGGTAGTGGGAATGCATGTTCACATGGGCATCAATTTATAATGCACTGTGCTCTTGAAGCATCCTTTTCGGGGACGGCTGCAGGAGCTGGCACAGGGTCCAAGGCTCTGGGAGCAGGAATTTGGGATCTTGCTGCGCTGAAGGTGACTGCAGGACGGCACTGCCAATGTTTCTCCAGATCACCTTGATTTCAGCAATTAGCATGACCTCCCTCTGCAGTGACTGTCCTCCAAGAGTGCTCAAACTGTCTGGGAACCTTTCCTTAAAGAATTCCTATTTTCCACCTGTCAGCACCTGGGAGTGTTTAGGGCTGAGCGATGGTCAGCGCCCAAGCCAGCGGAGGAGCCCCCCAGGAACACACCCTGGCTGTGGTTGGAAAGCCCTGATCATGCCATCAGCACATAAGATGCAGCTTGTATCCCTTTGGGTTCTGTTAATCCTGCTTCCCCAGCATCCCTGGATGCCTGCTCCTGCTCCAATTGCCAGTGCAAGCTGCCCAGGCAGGTCTGCTGGCTATGGCTGTGCTGCTGCATGGACACCTTGGGGCCCAGGCAAGGCTCTCCTCCTTCCTCCCCAAAACTGCAGGGCTGGGAACTGAAAGGCATCCCTGGTAAGCAGACACATCTCATCCCCCCCTCTCCCATCACACTGACAACGAGACAGTGTCACTTTGCTCATTAATTTCATCCCACTGCCAAATCACTTCGTGGGGTACAGAGGTGGGAACGAGCTCGCTCTTCTGTGCTGCAGCAGCTCAGGCCCCCAATGAAATCAGGGCTCTGTCGCTCCAGGCAAGATAAACTTGCTTGGAAATACTCCTGGCCTTGAGCACACTCTGTTTGAGCAAAGGAAGGGAAGGTGGAAGGGGAAGCAGAAATCCTGAAGGGACCTGTGACTTGCCTCAGGCTATAGGGCAGGGCAGAGGCAGAGGCAGGGCCCGAAGAGCTTTGTGAATGTTATCCTGCTGCCAGGGACCCTGACCTGGGAGAGAATCATGGATGAAGTGTCAAGCCTGTGTCTCTGGGCTGGGAGGAATTCCTTACTTTGACACAATATTTTAAATTGCTGGAAATTCCTGGGCTTGTCCTCGTGCCTCAGTGACCCTCAGGGAGCAGAATGGGATGAGCAGTGAAGGGCAGCCCAGGAGATAGATGGAGGCAGAGACATCAAATGCTAGAACAAAGCATCATGGTTTGTGCCATCAGCAAAGCCCCAAATTCCAGCCCAGCCACACGTGAGACGTTCAGTGCAGACAATAAACAGCAGGGAGGAGCACAGTGTAACTGTGGAGGAGTGGGACAGCACACAGACAGGATGGCTTCAGGCAGAGAGCTCCTGCTGGAAGGGAAGGTCTGCCTTGTAACACACCCCTGCAAGGGGACATTTCCCAGCTGGGAGGCCCCTGGAAGCACACCTGTCCTGGCACTGTAGGATGTCATGCTTAAACAGAACATGGTGCAGCCAGGGAAGGGAGAGCTGCTCCTCCCCTCACAAGCAAAGCCTTCTCTCACAAGAATTCCAGTCAAACTGAATCCTCATGGTTCAGGGAACGTGCACACGGTCAAACTCCAGGGATGTAAGGACAAGTGTCCTCCTGTGACCCTGCTGGGCTGGGCTGCTGTGCCCTAGTTCTGCCCTAGGGGGATGGACAGACCTTCCCCAGCGGTATAATGAGAGTAATTAAACACCCCTCAGTGACCTTCTCAGGTGAGCTGCTATGTCTGACTGCAGGAGCACCCTTTGTGTCCCTGTCTGTGGCTCTGCTCTGCCACTGCATGCTGTAGACATCCCTGGTATGCTCCAGAGAAAAAACAGGCTCCTGGAATTTGTTTTACTGTCCATGGCATCATGGCATTGTTCATGGAACAGCCACACCTGCCAGGGAGGAAGCTCAGCAGAGAGAGGAGTTGGTGAGGTGGGGAAGGAAGGGTGAGAATCTGGACTTGACAGAGATGTGATTCAGAAGAGCAAGTTGCAAATTAACTTAGTTAATATTAAAAAAGGAAGGTTAATTAGTGAGAGCTAGACTGACCCTTTCATACTAAGTCACAACATATTCTTAGTGTCCCACTCTGTTCCACAGAGCAGATCAAGCAGCCCTGGGCTCCTGAACAACAGAAACACAAGGATTAAAGCAGACTGATTGCCATTTTTTTTTTTTTAAAGTAAAAGAAGAAAACAGAAAAAGGACATGACTTTCAAGGGGATTGGATGGCTCAGGGGTCTGTTAAAAGTCGTTCACCTTTCAAGGTTCTGGTCTGATTGCAGACCAGGTCAATAGGGAGAAAGAAAGCCATTGCCTTTAATGGCTGGGTAGTGATGGATGTGAAATGAATTGATGGTTTCAATCCAGTTCAGAGCAGACTTCACAGAAATACCTTAACCTGTCTTGCTTTTCTGTTTTTTTATAGAAATGGAGAATTTTAAGGAAAGAAAACCAAAGACAATTAAAATGCCCATCTGGGGCATCTCTTAATCTGTCCCTACCTCTGCTCTGCAATTTCTCTCCTCTCTGGCAAATCACCTGGTCCCTCATAGTCTCAGCTGTCTCTATGTAAAACAGAGGTGACATTTTAGTTAAAGTTAAACACCTCAGCACTGTGGCCAGGCTATGGCAGGCTTGGGTACTCCTGGCATCCCAGGGGGATCTGTGTGCCCCTCTGCCTTCACAGCTCACCCCTTTGCCTGGAGCCCAGGCAGCAGAAAACATTCCTGGGTGCTGCTTCAGAAAGCCTCAGTCCTCCAGGCCATCGATCAATCACCTTTCTCAAGCACTAAATTAGTTTAAGAGAGGGAAAAATAAAAAGTAGAGCAAAGAAAGAACTGGATTTCATCATATGGGAAGACTGTGAGGGGGAGTTTGTCTTTGAAGTGCCTACAAGGGAATCCAATCAAGGCATTTACTATAAACAGAGAAAATCGATCACAGAGCATTTTTAACATTTAAAACATGTCTCTGTTTGGACAGCTGAGATATCCCATTACTGTGAATGACACCACTGGATCAAGGGTCTACACAGTTTGAGAGAGCTGTAAATCAGCCCCAGACCTCTGGGCACAAAAACATTTACAGAATTGCTTTAAATAATTTGTAAATAAAGGGGCAAGTTCAGCCGTGGGCAGAGCGTGTCTTACCTTGCATCAGGGCTGAGCTGACAGGTGGGAGCAGGTGCAGGGGGGCACACGGGGGTTTGGAGGGGACACCTGCCTTTGAGGGGTCTCAGATCTCCCAGCAGAGTGGGGTTTGTACAAATACCTGCCCAAAAACCACGGGGGAAATGCCAGGAGGGGCAGCGAGAGCTCTGTGTGTTCTTATATCCCTGTGAGACTGTGAGGAGCCAAAGGCAAAGGTAACAGAGCAGGGGAAAATTTACAGGCTGATTAATGAGGTGGAGTCTGGGGGTATAAAAAGGTGGATTTCACTAACATGGGTGGACTCTTCATTCACTGAATGCCAACTTAGAAGGATGCTGGAAGCAGCTGGTGCCTCCCTTGCTCCCAGCACTTGGCAGAGAGATCCTAACTAGGCTGACAAGGTTTGAGGACCACAGTCACAAGAAACCAACACACCAAACAAGCCACAAGGTCCTGAATTCTGCTGCTCTCCCCTTTCTCTGAGGTCAGAATCATTAACTGAATCTCACAAGTGGGGCCTGGCAAGATGATGTGCTTCGAGCAACATTATCTAGCTGGGTGTGTGGGGAGCAAACCCAGCCCTCCTGAGCACTCTGCTGGTTGTACCTTCCCTGCTGCTCTTCTGGAATAAAAACATTAATTAGGGGTTAAATGAACTCCTCCTGATTGTGAAAGGGTCAGGATCTCAGGGGCTGCCTGAGAAAGGGCAGAGTCAATCTGAAGGCACCATACCTGCACCAGGCACTTCCTTGGGTATCCAGGGGGAGGAAAAAAGGCTGAACTTTGGGGAGAGTTGGGATCTGTGGCAAACCCTGTCCTGTCCTATCACCAGCTGTGTGATATCCAAACTCTCTCAACAGGAGACAGCAGTGACACTCCACAGCCTGGCCCTGCACCCTTGGCCACAGCTGGAGGTTTCAAAGTAGAGTTTTTAATAACAGGGTGTTTTCATGTTTTCATTCATTCCAACCTGTATGGGAACTGTCTGGGCTGCTCCTGTCTCGTGGGCAGAGTTCTCACTGCCTCAGCTCTTGATCCAAAAGAGTTCTGCTGAACACTTGCAATTAACATCCTATTCCTTTGGGTGTTTATAAATAAAGTGGAAAGGACCTATCTCTTCCCACGGTTCCAAAAGAGAAATTCAGCACCATCACTGGGTGGGCAAAGCTCTGGGAGGCTGCAGCACTGCTGTTTTCCCTGCTTTTACTGTAGTTGGTTGTGGCCAGAAGCCTGAAAACCAGGGATCCATGTTTCCCACGTTTATGGGCAGGAGATGCTCCCAGTGGCACCTGTGGGGCTCACAGGGTGCACAAACCCCTCTGCTGGTCACAGAATTATGGAATATCCCGAGCTGGAAGGGATCCACAAAGACCACTGAGCCCAGCTCGTGGAATGCAGGAGGAAATTCCTGACACAGCTTTTCAGGGCTTTCTCCCCCAGCCCTTTTGTTCTCAGTGCAGCCAGGATTAGCACAGGTAGGGTGGTGGAGGACAAAGCCAGCCATGTGCCAGGGCACTGCCTACAAATTGCTGGATGTGTGTGCAAGAGCACAGTTAATGTGCTCAGTTAATCTAGAACTCCCTGGGAGAGCTGGGCACGCAGCAGAGATGTGGTTTTCAGGGGAAAAATGCCCTTTTCTGGGTCTGTTCAGAAGCAAATGGCTCACCCTGCAATAAAGGCTGGGCTCCTCTGATTAATGCTAAAGACCCCCTGAGTTATAAAGCTCCAGCTCAGAGTTCTTACAACAATCAGGAAACGCTGCAGTTATTTTTAATTTGTGCCTAGGGAAATGTTTTGTGGGGGGAAAAATAGAAAATAAACAGTTTTTAAAGAAATCCTCCTGCTGCAGCAGCGGTGAAAAACAAACCCAGGTCAGTTCTGTCCAGGAAAACTGTGCCATGTGTTTCTTGCCTCAGAGGATGGGTTTGCCAGTGGTCAGCTTGAGAAGTTTGTTAGTGTTATACACAATGATGCTGATGGTGCACTCCCCACCTCTGGAGGTGTCCGAGGAACTCTTGGACGTGGCACTGAGCGCTCTGGGCTGAGTGAGCAGTCACAGAGTTGGACTCAGTGACCTCAGAAGCCTTTTCCCACCTAAATGATTCTGTGATTCCATGGCTCTGTGATCTCCAGACTCTAAACAGATGCTTGGCAAGAGGGTATGAAGTGACTTAGGGTGTTCAGGAGGGGAAGTGGGATCATTGGGAGAAGCTGTCACTGTTAATGAGCTGTGCCCAGATCAGAGGTACACAGGTGAGCTGCAGCACTTACCCAGTGCACAGAACCACACAAAGGTTCTCCAGACAGAATGAGGTTGAAGCAGTAATGAAGCAGTGCAGGAGCACCACAGGGCAGTGCTGGTGGCTCCTGGATCAGCTGGGTGCTCGTGGAAGCAGCTCAGGTGCTGGAGGTGCCAGGGGAAGGAATACTGTGCAAATAATTGCTCCCAAACACACTTAGCCTTTTCCTTGGCTGATGCTCAGGGTTATGAGGGGGAAACTGGAGCTAAGCAACCTCCTCAGGGTGCTCCTGTTGATTGGTGTGGCTGAACTCAGGCTGGGGATTGTGCTGAGGCAGGAGGTCATTAAAGCAGGCACTGAGCTTGGGTGAAACTGGAGGGACAGACTCAGCACAGTGCTTTAGGAGGGATTTTGTCTCTCTCTGAGTGCCTTGGTAGAGGTTTGCTGGAAAGGTGGAGGAGGAAAGCAGCCATCTGAGGTCAGTTCCAGGTTACACAGGGCAGCTTTGCAGCCGTGGGGTGCCAGCCTGGCCATCAGCCCAGGGCTCAGCTCAGCTCCACCTCTGGGCTTTTCTCCTTCCCAGGAAATGCCTCCTTTCCCTGCCTCCACACTCCTTGAAGGAAACTTTCAAGCAACTTCTCAAGTTTTGGCCTCCTTCCCAGAGATCTGTGACATCCCCCAGGACAACCTTCTCTGCTGTGCCACACACAGGAGAAGTCACTCTTTGCTCCCAGGAGCTGAGGGGCAGCAGAGCATCCCTGCTGAGCTCCCCTGTGCTCCTCAGCTGCCCCTGGGCTGCTCCTGGCTCAGAGGAGGGGGAGAGGCTGGGCTGGAAAGCCCCACATGGGTTTGGAGCCGAGCCCTGGTGCATTAATGACCTACTCTAGTGAGGGCTCCCAGGTACCCAAAGGACCCTGCCCTGCTCCCCCTTTCCTCCTGACACCTGAAATACACAGCCACTGCTGGCTGCAGGCAGAGCCCTTCCAAAAAGAGCATTTATAACCTGACAGCTGGCACCAGCTACACACCAAGAGGCAGTTCAGACTTACTCAAGGATTATGATGCCATCAGAGGAAAAAGGCTTTGTTGGTTTAGAGTCTTAACCTTGTCTCAAGCCAAAATTAACAAAAAAGAGAGAGAAAAAAAGGAAAATATAGAGAATAAAGAAAATCAATAAATCTAAAATTGTATTCAGCTGGGACAGATGGCTATGATATTAAATATTTTGGCTTTTGGCCAAGTGCACTTTTAATGCAAAAATTGATGTCAGCGGAATAACCTTTTCTCCTTTTAAAAGCCCTCTCCAAGATGCTTATTATCCACTAAAAAAAAAAGAAAAGAAAGAAAGAAAGAAAAGGAAAAAGAAAAGGAAGAAAGGAAATAAAGGATATCTAGCTCAGAGATACATTAACAGATCACTCTGAGTAACAACCCAGCAAAGTTTATGGCAAAAAACATGAACCTTATTTAGAAAGTATTTGGTTGGGGTTGATAATGCACAGCATCACCAGAGAGGTTGCACTGCCTGTGCCTGAGCTGTCTCCCATCTCCTCCTAATTTACTGCACAATTAAGACAATGTCTGTGAGATCTAAAGCAGGCACCTACTTGCAGGGGGCTGCTCCCAAATCTAGTTCTTGTCATGCCAGCAATGATATCTCTGCCCACATAAGCACCCAGGCCCTGCTGAGAGTCTCCTGATGAAAGGCACAATCCTGCCAAGTGCTGAGCACCTCCAGGGCCCTGAAATTCACTGGAGGATGAAGGTGCTTCTTGCACTGGGGAGGAATCCAAAGCCCAACACTCAGAGCTCAGCATCCCTCAGGATCTGCTCCAAAGCACATTTCCATTCAGAATTAACAGCAAGTGAATTCATTTTTTTCCCTTTTTATTACAAGTGAATCAAATAAATGGACTGAGAGTTATTTCTCCCTTGGATATTTCTTGTGCTTTTGAAAGATTCCCATGGCAGACTGATTACTCTGGAATATTTCTTTAATTTACTTATTTTCTAAATTTATGCTGCGTGTTCCTTTGCTATTCTTTTGGTACACAGAGGGGAAAACCATATACATGTCTTTTTTGAAATACACCATGGCACAGATGTAGCCAAAGGAGAATGATGAGAAGGTGGAGAGGATGCTGAAAGCAAAGGCTGAGGTATAAACCCAGCAATGCTGGGATCTTTCCATTGGAAAATGGGGTCAGTATAGGAGAGCTTCCACTGCCTATGGAGAAATGGGGCACAGAACAAGCCTACAACCTTCCCAACATCTCTGGGCATTTGGAGCAGCATTAGGAGTATATTCAAGTGGTCTCTACTCCACAGTGATGTCCTAATTTCTAAACCTTATTTTGATCACCCATTAGAAGCTGTGATCAGGGCCTCTGAAAATTCCCTGTGGCCAGCCTCAGAATTATCAGTCTTTTCCAGAGCTCTATTACCAAATTGCTTTAAAAAATTGAGCTATCTTCTAATTTAGCATTTGCTATACAAGGTATAAATCTTACAGCTGCAAAATTTTTGGCTTTGTAGCATAATTAAGTCCATAGATGTTTAAAATCCATACTTATGCCAATCATTGATTGTCAAAAAAGAAAGAAAAGCAGGCTAGTTTGGATATGTAAATGTTTCTCCCCCATGGAAATAAAAGAGAACCCTTAAAAACAACCTTTGAGACCTACTCAGTTTAATTCTCCAGTAAATTCCCCTTTTTTCCAGATAAAATTAGCAACGCGCCTATCGATTTCTGTGTAGCTGGAAATGCATAGGTAGAGCTAAAAGAAGGGTAAATAAAACATGATGGACTCTCAGGGTTGGAGAAAGAAAGTGCTTATAAATGCAGAAGTCCATGGGCAGAACAGGACCAGTGCAGGGCTCAGGCAGGAGGCCAAGGAGGCGACTGCACACCGTGAGCTGATATTGGTGTCGAAAATCTCCAGGAACTCACTGAGTCTGAACTTCCTTAAGCAAGACCTTCCCCCAGGATCTGTGCAGTTGTAGCCATCCCACATAATTTATACCACAGGAATTTCCCTAAAGAGCATCCTTGATCCTGCCTCTGCAAGCAGAGGGACCAGGTGCACACGGGCAGATTAAGCAAATTGGGTGACACCACATAATGCTGCTGGTTTGAGTGAGCTTTGATCAATGCCATTCATGGAAACATCTGAGGCTTTTTGTCCTTAATGTCAAGAGGTGTTTTAGCACTGAGTCCAAGAAAATCAGTGTGAAAAGGGAACTCTTCCTTCGTGGAACTTACAAAAGATGGAAGGCAAAACCATCCAGAGCTCAACAGGAGCTGTGACTCCTTGCACAATCACCTGTGCCTTCCTCATGTGAAAGGGGACAGCTCAACTCTCTTTCCTCTTACCCTCAGTTATCCCACTTTCAAGGCTGATTTAAGAAATCAGATGACCTACACCAGTGCAGTCTCATCAGGCTGGTCATAAATAGAGTGACATTCGATATGTGGAGGAGCTGGTCCCAAACACGAAGGGTGTTAAGGATCTGAATCACCAGCACACACCAAAAGCAGCAGCTCCACTGGGTAACAAATCAGGCCCTAAAATTGTATAGCTATTTAAATATGCATGTGCATGTATATAAAACCTGTAAGCTTCATCCAAGCTGACAGAAGGAGAGAGCTGACTGTAGCAGAGAGCTCTCATGGATCAATGCTGCCTTGACCTTCACGTGTCAGGTTTTTGATGCTGACATGTTTTTTTGCAGAATCACAAAAGCCCCTGCTCCTGCAGAGGAATTTCCTGTACCTCAGTGGTGCAGCCTGAGTGGCATTGAACCTTCAGCTCCAATCTGAAGGGGGTGTGCATGTCTGCTCCTGGGCTGCTGGGCCAGGGATAATTTCCCCCTCTCCAAAGGGTCTCTGAAGGACAGGGCAGATCCTGCTGCAGGGTCAGAGAACAGAGAACAGCACAAGCTGTAATGCAGAGACATTTGGTAAATGAATGATTGAAAATGTGATGTTAGAGTCACGTAATGAAATAAATCCCCTTTACATTAAACAAGAGTGCCAGTAGCTGGAATTACCTGGTGTGGCAGGATTTGAGAACACAGGACTGCATCCCAGGCTCCCAACACTGAGTGCATCACTTCTCTGCTTCCCCTTGCCCACTTCTCCTGCCCACCAGAAGCCTCCTGGGACACAGACTGTGCCCAGACAGGACCACATGAAGGATGCCTTGAGTTGGGTCCATTTTTGGGACTCCACTGCCATGCAAATAATGGTTTAGGACCATGAATAAAGGTGAACTCAAGCAGAAAGCTGGAGTGGGAAGGGGTTTAATCCTGCATATTTGCCCTTAGTGTGCTGCAGACTCACAGAGTGATGCTGCACACGCTGGTTCAGAGCCTCAGCTGTCACCTCTGCAACAAGGAGATAACCACAGCGTGCCCTAAATACTCTGAGATGTAAACGTTAGGGAAGCCAAGATGTAAAATTTGTACAGTATACTGCTGTATTATTCACCACCCAGACATAATCAGCAAGAAGGATGACTCAGATATGGCTCTCATTGCTCCAGAGCCATAAAAAATATCTTCCACTATAAATTTTAAAAATTAGTTTGTGTCTTTTCTGAGTTACTGGAAAAGTAACTTTGCTTGTTCTGTTCTTATAAATAAAATGTCATTGTATTATCAAAAGCAGCATGAAATGTGATGTTCAGCAGAGACAATCCAGAGCAAGGGGTCTTTTTGTGTCCACAGATTTGCCTGGGTGGTACCACAACTCACCTGTGAATTGAACCACCTGCAATTAACTTCATCCTACTATAACCAATTGCTATTAAATTCACCCATCAAAAGCATTTCCTTATGCAGAGTATCAAGTGTTTAATCTCAGGCCAGAACAACAGCACCAGAAGGTTTTATTTATCAAATCAAGTCACAGTGTGTAAGTGTCAAAAGAAAGAGTAAAAATAAGGTTTTAAGACTATCAGGAGAAATTGGAGCGTTCCAGGTACAAATAGAGAAACACAGGCTGTCTGTCACATGGCTAGCAGCAGAGAAAAATGCAATCTACAGGAACAGCACTGCTTTCTCTTTATTTTCACTTTGCTCAAAGGGCACTTTCCATCTGCAGATCCCAGCGTGGTGGGTGGCAGCTGTGACACGGCCTCAGAAGTCACACCCAAAACTAATCCATCACATCCCAGCCTCAGCCCACAGCACCCAGGCTCACTTAGGAGCTGCCAGGTGACTCTACCTGGCCTGAAGCAGTTTACATCTGTTTCAGGAATAAAAATAATAAAAAATTGCAGAATTCCTGCAGGGAATGAGGCAAGGCTGGGGTACCACTGGGCTGCCCCTTGTGAGACCTTGGGCATCTTGTGGTTACACAGGAGGGACTGGCCCTGAGAGCAGAGCAGCTGTGGTCCTGAGGATTTAAATACATCAATTTATTACCTCTGTTCTATTTACTCATTCTTGCCACAGGAGGGAAGCCAGAGTTATGTCCATGAATGTTCACCCTTGGGTGCTGGGGCTGATTTTCCTGCCAGGTCGGAATTTCAATAATTCCCCCACCATGCTGTGCTCCCCTGCCAATATTTATTCCAAAAATTGATGTGGGGGGATTGGCTGCCTTGCAGTCTTGGTGCTCTCCCCAGCTCCACCCTGGAAGTTGCTGCAGGTTCAGCTCAGTCCAAAGGCCAGAAAGGAACATTTTTTCTTTCAAAGTCGTGCGTGACTTTCCACCACAGCTACTGTTTGGTTTGTATGGACAGAAATAGGACTGTGGATATTAACTGCTAACAAAGAATTGGCTGATACAATAAAGCAGATCATCACCTCCTCCCTCTGCAAACTTCCCTTTTTTTCCTGGTGCCATTGGAAGGAGGCTTTCCCCCCCTGCTTCTGACAGTGCAGCAGAGAACACTGAAGATTTGCTTTCCTAGGGTGGGTACCAGAATCCATTTACACCTGCACGGAGTGGGGTGCTGGATGTTGCTGATCAGTTTGAATTAGTGGACATTTTAATTCTGAATTTGCAATTTATTTGCTGTGCAATCAGGGCAAGAACAGAAGTGGAATGAAATAAAAATTGAGGTCTCAACTCAACAGTATTCGGTGGTAGATTACCTGTGGTAATGTGCATAATTTTCAATTCCTTATCTGTCTTTCCCAGACAGGTGACCCAGAGTTATTAGCACGGTTTATATCATTAAGTACTGGGCTGGGATTGTGGTCCAAGTGACTGCACAACACTGGATGTGAAATTCAGATCTCCTGAGCACCTGCTAATCAAGTACACTGGGGCTGATCTTCCATCTCCAGCCCTGGCTAATCCAGGATTTGGTAAAAAAAAAAAAGCAGGCAGCCTTCTCCAACTCCTTCACAGTTTAATCTGTGTGTGCAAAGATCATCCAAAGTGAGGGAAGGGAAAATATCTTTGAGACACCTGGAGCCAGGGCAGGCAGTGAGACAGCACAGATCCACCCCACCACCACTGGGAAGGGCATTTTCAGTGGCATGGAGCTCAGCTGGGGGAGGCAAAGCATGCAGACACACCTGGTGCAGGATTTGGTCAGGGCAGCAAGATGTCAGCACGTGCTGTTTTGTCTGTCTGGATCATCTCTTGGAGGCCAGGCTAACCAGGGAAATGGTGATTATCAGCAGAGCTTCATCAGTGCCTTTCCCCTGCTGCCAGGGGGGCTCCCAGTGCTTGGGACTGTCCCCTGTCACACAGGAGGCAAATATCTGCGGGGAGGGATGAGGTGAGAGTGGTTTGCTCTCAGCAGGGAGTGCTGTGGCACTGGTGCTGCTCCCAGACCCACCCCTGGGCACGGGGAAATAAAGGGAAGAGCCTTTCTGCCACTGAGGGACCTGCCCAGGGTGTGAGGCCAAGAGAGGGAGGAGCAGAGAGAGGCTCCTGGTTCCTGCTTTACACAGGTAAACGTGGTTCTTTTTCTGCTTTTACAACAAAGGACATCCCCTTTGGGCAATAAACACCCTGGAGTGCTCACAGATCCTTGGAGCTGGGCTGTGGCACCTGGATAATTCTGGTTTAGTGGCCACAAAAAGCACTTTGGACTCCTCCAGGCACCACGCCCTGATCCCTCAGTGCTGGACCAGGGCAGTGAGCACCACCCAGCCTGCCCTATGGGTGACACCACTGCTTTCCCTGCACAGGATAACCAGGTCTCTTTGTGTTGTGAATAAATCCCCCAACTAGCAGCCATCTTCTTCTATTTCACGCAGAGATTAATTAAAAATAGAATAAACATAATATTGCTGTTACTATACTAATATACCAACATGAAAAATACAACAGAGCATTGATTGGTTTATTTGAGGAAAAAAAAAAATCTGTATTTACTAACCAATGAAATGTCAAAAAAATATTTTTTCCAGCAAGTCTGGGATATTCCAGTTCAAAATACTCCTGATGGCTGAACTCTGGTGTCCTCCAGCCACATCAGGTCTCTCACTCTTCAAAGGAAACCACACCCAAGTGTCTCCTCCCTGGTCTGAGCCCTCATCTCCATGCACAAGGACAAGGGACAGGGAGGGGTTTGCCTCTGCTGTCTGCAGCCCCCCTCTAGCTCAGTTATCCAACAGCAGTTTGTGAACAAAGAAAAACTGTTTAGGACCCTCAGATTTCAGTTATTTTGGAAGTGCTGTCCTGAGCCTCCTCTCCTTCCCTACGTGATTGACCCCTCCAACAGAAGCAGGAATGGCAGATCTGTCTGGAAACCACCTCTCTTTGCCTGAGCTGGAAAGGGATTCCTGGCCATGGAGAAGGCCTGGAAAAAGAGATTCCTGGCCATGGAGAGGGGCTTCCCTGGGCAGTGATTCCTTGGAAAGTGAGGGGTCAAGGATGGGGGCTGCCAACATCCTTGGTAGCAGAGCAGAGGGCTGGGGAGAGTGCCCGGGGCTCCCTCCAGCCTGAGCTGCTGCTCTCCTGCCTGGGGCACTCCTGGGCTGGGCCTGGGGCACACCTGGGCTCTGCTGCTCCCCCAGCAGCACCTCAGCCTTTCAGCAGAGGTTCCTCCCCCCAGGTGCACAGAGGGGTTTGAGGGGGCAGGTACAAAGAGAGGGGGTGGATGCTGAATAAAGAGATGTGCAAGGCTCAGCTGAAGGTGGACATGCATGGGAGAAATTCCCTCCTCCTTCCCCTGTCTCTAAGTTAAGTAAATAAACCCTTGCTCTTGCCTGAGGCAGGTTTCTGCTCAATGTGCAGCCAGAACCTTCCCAGTGATTCACTTAACACTTGTGAGTATGGTAATAGCAATAACAAACCCACCCAAACAAACAACATCCCAGAAAACTACAGGGTTTTGCAAGACCTCAGAGCTAAGTGCTCCAAATGACTGCCATGCCATTGTGTTTTCTTGGTTGGTTTTTAGGGAAGGGTGAGATGGGAAGAAGTGGCTTATTTCATTCCTATTCTTTTACTTATTTGACATTATTTTGATTAGAAAAGAGAAGCTATTGGCACCAGGTATAATAGGCTTTATACCTCCCCTCAATGTCAATATTTTCAAGGCAGAATTCTCTCACCTACCAGCACAAATTGCTCTAACTCACTGAAAAGAAAAAAACCCAACTAGCCATTTTGGTAGAAATATTGCTCACTTGGAAGTTATTTTTTATGGATATTGAAAAAGTCTTCATCTATGCAGCAAACTCCAAACCTACAAAGACTTCCAGCTTGGAGCACCAGGAAGCAGCCAGTCTGCAGCCAGCCTGGTGTGTCTGGCTTCTCCCTGAAGGACCCAGATACCCACACTCCTTAAAGAAAGAGTTAAAGCTGTGAGCATTGGCATCCCAAAAGAGGTCAGGAAATGTGAGAGGGAGAATGCAGAGAGCCTTAGCAGGGTGGCTACAGGGTGTGGGACCCCTTGATTTGGTTTTGGGGGTGATGGTCCCTGCTCTCTGCCCCCTCTGCAGTCCCAGGGGAGTGCTCCCTCAGCTCATCCCTGCTGAGGCAGCCTCGTGTGTCCCAGACCTGGCAGGGCACTGGAGGATGAGGGGCAATTGTTGAGGAGTGAGGAACCACATTGCATCACAGGGCTCCTACTATGGAAGTCCAAGATGTTTACCTGGATGCTGCTTTTCCCATTCCCACTGTCAGGAAACTTAATCCACAAACACCAGAGTTTATGTCCCAAAAGGAGACAGAGGAGTCCTGTAACTTTATTTGAATAAAGGGAGAGGCTATGGGGAATTTCCCCTGGGGTGTCTCAAATTTTTGGAGGATGCAGCCTCCTTTTTATCCTCATTTTCCTGCTGCATTTCCCTCTCTTTCCCCATTGGCTGAGGTACTTGAGAGGTACAGACTTCCCAAAACATCCAATATCTAAGACCCCCTTCTAATGTATTTTTGTCCTCCCCCTTTTTGTCTTTTCCTTGTGTCAATCAGTGGAATTCCTATGGAATTCCTGGATCTTCCCATTGTTTCTTTCATCTCTCAGTATCCAATTTTATTTATCAGCAGACCTAGAGTTTGTTTGTAAAGACAAATCTCTCTCATTCCACTTATCAGTCAGTGGAATCCTTCCCATTGTTTCTTTTCTCTCTCAGTGCTCTACCAGCAGACCCACACTTTGCTTGTAAAGACAAATCTCACTCCTTTCACCAACAAGTAGGAGATGGCCTCAGGATGAGCTCTGGCTGTAGAATCAGCACCGTGGACCCCCAATGCCAGCTTTGAGTGGGAGCAAATTTGATATCACAGAGGACAGGATTTTAGGGTTTGTGGTGCTGTGGTTGCTGCCAGCACCACGCCTGTGGTGCAAAAATCCCAGGCCAGCTCACACAGCAGACCAGATACTGTGTATTTCAGGAAAAAATCTATTTAGGACAGCACACAGGTACATTTCAGCATTGTCCTGAGGGACACACACTCACACCCCCACGGTATTTATCACATCACTGCAGCACCACCCCTCCCCTGCTCTTCAACCTTCCATCACCTACTCGGGTGGAACCCATTTGGAGCTTGCCACGTCTGACGTTTTTACAGCTGCTTTGGAAACCAGATCTGGCAGGATTTGCTCTGTTCCTTGTGAAGTGGAAATGCTTTGACACCTTCCCAGCGTGGCCTTTGGTGAGGCAGATGAAGGATGCTGCCTCTCCCCTCCCATCACAGCCCATCCCTGGCTGTCACTGAGCATCGCTGCCTCTTTTGGGTGGCACTTTAAAATCTCACTCAGGTAGGTGCTCAAACACAGGTGACAAAAGGGAGCCCCTCCGTGAGCTGCAAGTGCGGATCAGAGGCAATCAAAGCCCCAGGCACTTCAAAGCATCAGATTTACCAGCGATGGGGAGAGTCCTAAAAACGATGGTGTTGAAAGGGCCCCGTTACCTCGTTGCACTTGTGCTGGGAACAGACTAGTTTTAAAAGCAATTTGCATAATATAGATTCTCCACTCTTGGAATAGCAAATTAACAGTTCATTTTACGACTCTACCAATCAACACCTATAGCCCATTAAATTTAACAACAAACTTGCCTTATGAAGGAGGTTGCAGCTGAGCCTTTCAACAAGCACTCCCTATCACTTATTCTTCGCCCTGAATTGTGTGTTTCTTTGTTTTATAAACCAGCATTTCTATTTTCTCATTAGCAAGTGGCATGCTAAATTAATTCCAGGTGTTAATTTACACACTGGGTGCTCAATTCAAAACTTGGCTCTGCTGGGTGTCAGTGGGGACTAATCCTGCTGTATCTTTTGTTCTCCAGAACGAATCCAGAGCAGCCCTGCACTGCTCACAGGTACTGCAGGTCCCAGGTAAACCTAACTTGCACTCTGCTGCTGCAGAAAAACAAACAGAGTAGATCCACTAACCCCATTCTGTCCCCACTTAGTGCAGTGTAATTTGAGAGCAGCTTCACAGAATGGAAAAAAAAAAAAAAAGATTCCTCAGTGTGAACACTGAATATAACTCGAGGCAAAAATTGGCACGAGAACTGAAAATAGGCAAAAGGTTTATTTAAAAGGTTCAGTTTCAGAAGCAGCTTTGAGCATGGGGTCACTTCAGTAAACAATGAACCTGCTGCTAATTGAGGGGAACGCTAGGGCACGTGGCTTCATTTGCAAAGCTATTTGGAAGGAATAATCAATATTTTATAAATACGTTAAGGTGGTAATAAAAGATGCATGATGTAGTGTGTAGGTAGGAGCCCTTCTGGAAGGAAATGAAGAAATTATAGATAACCTTGACATGTTGAAGTTATGCTGCTGGAATGGTTAAGGGGAAGGGCTTTTAAGATGCTTTAAGTTAGGAAAGTGATAAGAATTCTTTAAAGGAACCGTGCCACTTTCTTTATATTTAAAATCTGCTTTGCCAGTAGGGAAATATTTGTATCAGCTCTTAGACAGACACATTCCACCCCTGAGCTTTTGATGGGGGTGTTCCCACTGCATTCCACGCTTCATTCACACACAATTAAATAATTTGTGCTTTTTGCAAAACCTGTCCAAAAGTATTGGGACAAAGTTCTGCTTAGCCCAAAGACTGGATGGAGCAAGAATCAAAACACAGCAACAGCTGCACTCACAGGCAGTGAAAATTCCTGTTTCCAGTGTTCTTTTCTCAGAAAAATGGGAAAGAATATAATTTCTGTGGTGCAAGACAGACTTAGAGCAGGCCCTTGTGAACTACAAGGAAATTGGTGCAGTTTGGGCTCTGTGGATTTGACATCTAAATCCTTGCCCCAACCTATTTCTGCTGCCAAGAGCAATGTGGGTACAGAGACCATGCAAAGCTGTGTTTGCTATAAAGCCCTTTGCAGTCATGACCTCCCCTCTTCACCTCCAGAAGTGGGAAGAAAGAGATGGGATCACTTCCAAAAATTGCAGGTCAAAAGCTCAGACTGGAACTTACCTAAGAAGAGCTGCAGAATAAAGGCTGTGACTGCCCAGCCACTCTTAGGGAAGGGAGAAGGGAGGGCCAGCTGGATTTTGGGAGGCACCAGAGGTCTGGCTTCAGCTGGGAGCTGGCAAACCTCTCTGGGTGCCTTGGGAAGTCTTGCAGCCACGTGCAGACCTGCAGGTCCACAGGGAGGTGCAAAGGGATGTTTGCCCTGTGCCCAGCTGTGTTTGCTGGGACAGCACACCTGGGGCATGGGAAACTGAGCTCCTGAGACAGGTGTGAGAAAGGAGAGAGCAAATTTGGAGATTGCAGACACAAACAGGGCTGCTCCAAGGGCAATTCTCACAGGTGGGACAGCACATCTGGGACAGCACTCCTGGGGGACGAGAAGCTGAGGTCCTGAGACAGATCTGGGAAAGGAGAGAGCAAATTTGGAGATTGCAGACACAAACAGGGCTGCTCCAAGGGCAATTCTCACAGGTGGGACAGCACATCTGGGACAGCACTCCTGGGGGACGAGAAGCTGAGGTCCTGAGACAGATCTGGGAAAGGAGAGAGCAAATTTGGAGATTGCAGACACAAACAGGGCTGCTCCAAGGGCAATTCTCACAGGTGGGAGGCTGCAGGAGGCAGGTGCCCTGCCTGGCCCTTGTGTCCATGCTGGGCTGACCATTCAGCCATGGGGCTGCTTTGTCCCAGTGTCACCTTTGGAATTTATGTCCAGAGAAAGAATGGCAGTAAATGTGTCCCTGGATGGTTTTAAAAGAGGGAGTTTGCCAAATCTGAGCCAAACCACTCTGAATTTCATGGCTTGAATAGCAAAGAGCCCCTGAAATTTTTTGGCTGCCCTATATAAGTGCATGTTTATCATGCCAAGCCCAGAGAAACACTGGAAGTTGCTGCCCCTGCCACTTGGGCAGGGTTATTTCAGGGTAAATTGTGGGTCCTTCTTCACTCAGAGAAGAGAAATCCTGAAGTGTAGCTTCTGCCCTCTCCCCCTTACATAAAATATCCTTAAAGGAGGTAAAATCTGGTGTAGTCTCATTTGCAGCCACCCAAAACTCCACGAGGAGGAAGCTCCAGGTTAAAACACCTACTCAGTGTCAGAACCACAATGGGGAAAAATGGATGAAAAGTGATTGTTTTGGGTTTTTTCTTTCTTTATAATAAGAACTGACCCTTCCCCATTTTGTTTCAGGAAAAAGAAAATCCCTACCAAAACATTTTCAGTATGAATTCATAAAAATGTTGAACAAATATTTCCTTTGACAAAAATGAGGGAAAAAAAGCCTTTTTAACCCACTCCAACCCAGACAGAAAAATCATCTCCTCCTTATGCCAAGCCATAGGCTCCTGCTCCATGGATAAAATACTGTGAGCATTATGGAAGAGATGATGCAAACGAGCACAATTAAGTGACTGTATCACACAGCAGGGGGCCCTGGTAAATACACACCAGACAATTTGTAACCATGCTTATGTTTAAACATTTTATGGCTCTTGGAGATCCCGGTTTTAATTTAAACAAACACACACTTCAGTGTATGGAGATAAATAAAAACACAACGATGGCTTTCAGTCTGACAGGGCCCAAACCTGAGACTCAGCCTGCACTGTATGAAATAATTATTTATGTAGGTACAAAAATATGGTTCAGCTCCCTCTCTCTGTGCAGGCAACTCTTTCCATCACTTAGTTTTTCATGATTTTTTTTTTTCTAAATTCTGAGGTGAACAATCCAGAAGGAAAAATAAGAGGAAGGACATCGATTGTACATTGCAAGTTTGGGTCTAAAATGATTGACACCTCTAAAAATGAGGGCTGTGTCCCAAGTATATTTCCACTAATAATTTTTCATCACCCTTGAGGCAGATATTTCTTTTCCCAAGCACACAGAGGAAAGACCAAGCTCCTGTTGCCACTCTGCATCTATTACTGGCAAAGAGTGACTTTTAAAATGTTGTTGCTGTGTTGGGCACCCTTCCAACAAGGTGCTGGGGATTATACATTTTCCTCTTCAGATTTTTTTCTTTTTAAGTCCCTAAACATTGCTGGATGATTTCCCTGTGCACAATTAACTAACCTGGATCTGCTCTGCAAGAATGAAATGGCAAAGTAAGAGACTCCTGCAGGACACTGGATAATGCTGACCAGGTATTAAATTCATGCAAAACACACACACCGACCTAGAGATTAGAAACTGAGGCACTGAAGCAGGAAAAGTGCTGAGGAGCAGAACAGGCACATCAAAGCCAAAATCAAAACAAAACCCAGGGCAAAAAATACTATGCTTAAAAAAAAAAATACAATTAAAAGCCAAATTAAAAAAATAAAAATAAACCAGAGGGAAATAAAACCCTCAAACAAAATCCTCTAAAAAGTGTGCAAGGCAGATTTGGAATGTTTCAGGATTTGCCTGTCTATAAATAATAATATAAAATAATAAATAAATAAAATAATAAATAATAAATAAAATATAAATAATAATAAATCCATAATGAGAACACTCCTGTGCCTACAGAACAGAATCATTCCCTCCCCATCACACAAGGTTCCCTCCACCCTGGATACAGCACAAATGCACATTTTACAGGACCTCCATCCTCCAAAGCTCCTTGAATTCCAGGGCCAACTCCTCCCTTTTTGCAGTGCTCCAAGCAAAGGCTGGGTTTGCTTTGCAGGATTGGCTGCAGTTTTCCAGGACCTGCCTCCATCCCTCCTTTCCCACAGGTACCACAGGAGCCACCAGAGCTGGGGCAGAACTTCCCTCCAACCACATTTTACACTGGGAATTTCAGAGGGTTTGGGAGTATCCAAAGAGTGATAAAATAGGTGAGAGGCTCTGGGGCCTGCAGAGCTTTCCTTTTTGAGGGAGGATCTTTGGCAACTTCTCCTTTTTCTCTTTTCATGGGTTCCTACAGTGAGGACTGAGCACATCTGGGGATACACTGGAGTGTTTTGGGAGGGGGAGAGGTAGGAGCCAAAGAAGGAGCTCTGTTCTTTGGGCTTTATCCTTATCAAAAGCAAGAACAAAAAACTGAGTGTATTTCTAATTACAGCACTGCAAAGCTGTGTATTTCAGAAAAAAAAAAGATCTATTTAGGACAGCATTCAGCCCTTTTTTTGACATACTACTTCTGCAAAGGACTTTTCCTGGAGTCCAGATTCTGCTGCAGCTAAAATCCCCAATTATAGTAAGAGGTGCTTGCAATACAGGTTATTTTGATGGACATAATACCCCAAACTAAGCTTTCTACCATCTGTTTGTCCCTAAAATTTGAAAGCAAAGAGAACATATTTCACCACTGCGTCAGTGAAAAGTAAGATAAATGCTATTTAAATGCATGTGCAGCATATGTTCTTTCTTCTATGACACGTTCATCTGTAAGGTTTTACTCATTTCTCTGGAGACACATAGCAGTAGAAAAAAGAAAAAAAGCCACCAACCTTCCACCCCCAGCCAATCTCTCTACAAAGCCAGGTTTTCTGAGCTTTGTGGGACGTGAGAGTGCTGCTCAAACTGCAAGTGACACTGGACTTTACACATTATTTATTTATTCCCCTCTCCAATTCCCTCCCCTGGTAGCTTCAATGACTCGAGGTGGAGGATCTGGGGGGCTTGGGAATCACAAGAAGGTAAAGCTGTGATGGGGTAGGAGGGTTTGTGTTACATATTTGGGTAGAAAGCTGGAAATTTGTTTTCCCAGCAGCTCCTTTGGCATTTCCAGCAGTTGGTGGACACAAAGCAGAAGGGAAATAACCACTGCAGAGCTTCACAGGGGTTTGCAGTGCTACCTTGGGACACAAGACTGCCTTTGTCCCAGAGCAAAGAGAGTTAAATACCTCAAGCCCATCTGGGGACGTTGGGTTTGCAGCTGCCTGGTGCCTCTTCACTTCTCTTGGCAGGGGTGGTCTCACTGCAGGCTGCCCCACAGGAGGGGGAGCTCAGAGTCACTCGTTCCTCCTGGTTCCAAGGCTTGGCAGATCTCTGGGGCTGGGGCTGGGAGGGACTGGTGGGTGCCTGGCTCAAATCCTGCGATAGCAGAGCAACCACGGCACAAAGACAGAGCAGGACGTGACCCTGCAGTGATGGGTCATCGATTATCCAGCTTTGTTTTCCCTTTTCTATCCTCTTTTCCCCACAGAGCCCCCAGTTCAGTGGCTGGGGCTGCTGCAGGGTGCACAGGGAGCCCTGGAAGAGGCACAAGTGCTGCTTGCAGGCAGCAGGAGCTGCTTCAGTTGTGCTTAGCAGGTTTGTCTCTGACACTCCCAGGCTAGCCAGCTGTGGCTTTGTTGAAGCATTAGCAGCCCAGAGCAACTGCCAGTTGTTGATAAGATGAAGGAATCTGGTTTCTGCTGGCTCTGTTGGGAAGCAGGAGTCTCTGTTCTGCCCATTTTCCCCTAAAATCTGCACACTCCTCATGCCTTGGCAATGGCTTTGCCAGGAGCTCTGAGCAGCCAGCTCCTGTTCTCACACAAAGGCACAGAGACATTTGGAGATGCTGCAGCAGATCTTCCTTGCTTCTTGGAGGAATCCTCTGCCTTCAGTGCCTGGGGCTTTCTCACTCCCCAGGATTCAGCCAGACCAAAGCCTGGGTGCTCCTGGGTCAGCCTCAGAGCTGCACTCAGGAGAAGACCTGGAGCTCCAGCTGCCTGGGCCTGCTGAAACCTTCCTGGTGTCCCAGTGAAATGCCCAGCACTCACTCAGCTGGGACTTTCTTTCAGCTGTTGGCTCCAATTGACAAAAATCTGTTTATGTGCAGCAGGTCAGGACTCAGCTGGTTTGAGAGGAATGGGAAGAAGGGAATGCAAGGCTGCTAAGGGCTTGCAAGGAAGAACTTTTTTTCTTTTTTTTTCCCAAAAAGAGAGAGTTTTTCATAAAAGAAGTCTAACATGATTATATATTTCTAGCTCCACTTCCCATCTGTTCACCTTCCAAAGTGACATTTAAGGAGATGAGTTTACGATGCTGGAGGCATCAACAGCACTGGATTGAGTGGATCAGATCCAGGCTGACTCTAAAGCTACTCAAACCTTGCCTAGAGCTCAGCTCTTATTTGTTTTCCTACAACAGAGGTACCTTGATCTCTGGAAATACTGGCATCTGCCCTTTTCTTCCTTGCATCCCTTTCTGCTGAGAGCATTATCTGCCTTCTCCCAGCACATGACTTGGCAGAAGTGCTCTGACCCCTGCCATGCCTGAGAGCACTGTGGGTGAGGAGGAAGGCCACCCTGACACAGGGTCTGGAGCTCAGAGGCTGCAGATCAAGGCAGTGAATGAGTTTCAGGGCTGCTCTCCTCTCTGTCACACACAGAGGTGTGCTCAGCACAACTCTGAGAGTGGATGACCAGAAAAAGGCTTGTTTTGGGAGGTGCCTGGGCTCCCTCATCCTCTGGGATGGTGGCAAAGTGGAAACATTGCCCTGCTCTGTGGTGCAAAGGGAGAGCTGAGGTGCAGCTGATGTGGCCAAGGCAGAGCTTCCTGGAAGACTGAAACCAGCTGCAGGTGTGGGTGTCAGTGCCCACAGAGCACAAAATTCCACCTCAGACTGGACCTAAGGAATGAGGAGTGGGTGTCTGAGGAGGTCAGGAAGCTCAAGGGCAGGAAACACATCTGGGTAAAACTGATGTCAGCACAGGAGGGGAGGCAGAAACAGCCACGTGGAGACATCCATGGGAAGAGGAAAAACATCTTTACACAGAGCAAACCCAGGGGCTGAGAGGCAGACAGCTCCCCTCGCTCAGGCAGCCACACAGCCTGACAGCACAGCAGAGGACTGAGCCAGTTTCCCATGGGAAACAGCCCATTCCACTTCTGCCACCTCCCCTTCCTCTCTGGTAGAACAGGAGGCTCGTCCTGCACAGCCCCTGGAAAGCTCTGGGGGCTCAGGCACAGAGCTCCCCATGGGAACTCTGAGCTGCTCTGGGTGTGTGTCCTAATCCTACAATTGCCTCTACAAACTTTTGGGTTTGTTGACTAATGGCACAATTAGGGGAAAAAAGGAAGCAGCTGCCCACACTGCTCCTGTCTCTCTGTTCTTCTGTCTCCCACAGGGGAAGGGCTCTGGCAATATTTATAGGCCTGTAATTTCCTGGAAGTTTATATAGCATGAAAGTAGAAGAAGTGATAAAATATGCAGTTTAATTGCAAAAACCCCATGTACTAATGTCACTAATGTGCTAGATTAAAACTGTAAATGTGTGAGGCTTCAAGCTGATTACACATATTTGAAACAAAATTTCCTTCTAAGTGTCTCTAACCAAACTCATATTTTATGGTATCCTGGACCTCACAATTGACTTTTATTTGTTTTATTTTTTATGAATGATATTGAAAGTACAATATTGTCACAAGGGATTCTCTTCCTCTGTGGATTGTTTCACGATGCAGAATTTCCATTAACTTCTCTCAGAATTTTTTGTCACACTAGGCTGATCAGTGGCTGCAAGCTCTATCATGTCACACTGGGCTGTGTTAATCACTCAAGCTGGAGTTTACTCTTTGTGGGGAGGGAGAGTTTTAAGCTGGACATGTTGAAAATCTACTAAAATCCTGTTTGGAGAACTTGGTACCAGCTGGAGACTCTGCATTGCCCCTGAGAGCTGCCATCACCTGCATTTCCTCACATCCTGGGCTCTTTCTATCCATGTAAAGACATTTGCCACAATGTTCTCCAAGCCCTGTTTCCTAAAGAGAATTAATGAATTAATCTACAAGCAAGCAGTGTCTGATGGGGCTCTGCTAAAAGAAGTGGCCACAGAAGTTAATTCCAGTCCCAGAACTTAACTCCAGTCCCAGAAGATTCTCTGCTTCAATATCACGTGCTCCAAACTGGAATTTTAATAGCTAACAGCAAATTTGCTAAAACACTGGTTAAACAGCTCCTCTGGAGGACCCTGGACTCTCTTGGAACTGCAGTTGTTCTATAGGTCTGCTGTTTATTTTCTCTGGGAAGGAGCAGGTTGATCCCTCTCTCTCCACAGCCACCTCTTTCTAACTCCAGCACAGTTGTTGCAGAGTTTGGCAGATTGTTGCTGGCCTCCAGGAGCACCTCAGGGTGTGATTAGGGCAGGCAGGGAGCTCCAGAGGGGACCAAATGTCCCCTTGACACACCCTCGTGCACCAGAACATGACACAGAATCGTTTCAGTAGGAAAAACCCCTCAGGATCATCGAGCCCCACCTCAGTGAGAGCCTAGGGCTAAACCTGTCCCCATGGGCAGGGACAAACCTGTTCAGGGCCACACAGAACAGCTCTGGACCTGACTCACCTCAGTGGCACTGCTGGGGGCTGGAGGAACCACCTGGATGTCCTGTTCCAGGAATGAGGAGCACTTATTCTCCAAAACCCCACCAGAAAGATGACTAATTACCTAAAATCCCCCCAAATCCATAAACCCCCAAAGTGCAGCACCCCACAGACCCCTCCATTCAGGACACTCTTTGTGCATCCCCAGGCAGGACACCCTGATCTGGCAGGAGCTGTGACTTTGGGGTCTGGGAGTCCTCCACAGCCCACTCACATTCACTGTACTCCAGTTATATTTAATGCTGGGAAGGCAAAATAATCTAAACATCATTTTGCAAATGGTAAGCTATTAAACTAGCAAATGATTTGAGACAAGAGCAACTACACAGGGTCAGCTTCTCTTTCAAACACTCTGAGGGTACACTGTGTGTGGCTTTGCCTCATGCAAATACCATGGCCTTGAGGTTTTTCCTTGTGGCTTTGTTCTTTCTCTCATTTCTGCAAGGAGGCAGAAGGAATAAATAGATGTTTTTATCGCCACTTTTTTTGCTTTCAGAAAGTTCACATATTGCATTTTTGACATTATGTAAATTAAAAATCACCATGGCATTACCTGAAATAAACTATTATATCACTCCTTTCACGCTACTTTAGTTAAGATACTGTCAGCACTTCCACTACTAGCCCTTATTTCAAGGAGTTTCAGACTTAGTTGCTAAAAAGATGGGGAATTCTATTTATTGTTTTTAAATGGAAACTTCTAACACATCTCCAGCTTGGGGAATAATTTAATTTTCTTCAGATTTTAGGAAAAACTTCTTGTCCACTTTGCTGTTCAGATGCTGTGAGGGTATTAAGCCACTAAGAGCTTGAATATCAGGTTGATGATATCCCAATTTCCTTCTCTGTTCAGGTTTACACTGCCCAATGTAAGACAATCCAAACCCCAGCCCAGTCCTGGTGTTGGGGCACAGCTGTGGACATCTGGAGGGACAAGGGGAATGGGGGCACACAAATGTGTCTTTCAGAACTTGTGTTTGTGTCCCTGCTGCCCCTGGCAGGCTGAACTCCACACACATCCTCGGGAAGAGAGCAGCTTCCAGGAAGTTGTGCAGAAAAGGAGAATAAATTTGGTGTCCACGTCAGGTAGAACAAGGAATAATGGGCTTAAATTACAGCCAGGGAGATCCAGACCAGATATTAAGATAAACTTTCTAACAGCAAGGGTAGTTAAACTCCAGAAAAGATAGCCCAGGGAGGGTGTGAAATCCCCACCCGGGAGGTTCTGAGTACAGATTAGACAAATGCTTGACAGAAGTGACAATTTTGATGTTCCTTTGGGGCAGGGGATTATATCTTGATTTCCAGCCCTGTTTCCCACAGTGCTGTGGAAATCATTTAGAAATAAGAGGATACATATTTTGACAGCTTCTCTCCTAGCTTGTGTGCTGTGGGACACCTCACCCCAGCTGTCTCCTCGGGATCCCTGTGTGGATTCCACCTCCACACTGCTCTGCCACCCCTCCCTGGCAAACAGCACCCAGGAAAGGGTTTTTCTCAGTGGCATCAGGCAACAGGCTTCACCAGCCAGCACCAGCAGCCAGAGAAAGGCTTTTTCAAATTAATAAACCCTTTAGCAGGTGAATCAGAGCCCCTTTCTGGTGGCTGCAGCCAAGAGCTCTACCGAGCTCTGCTAATGCGTCTGCCTTCCCTGGCAGCGCAGGGATGAGAGTCCAATTTGTGAGCCACAGGAAATTTCACAGGCAAAATGCAAACAGCCAATTTCAGGCTTTGTTTAGAAATATTTTCTGTGTTTCCTGCTGCTGCAGGAAACCAGGAAGGGGAGAAAAAGCCCAAACAAGAAATTCACTCAGCCTCTTCAGTGCCACTCATTTTTCCGCCCCAGTAAAGCGAAATGTGAGCTGGAAACCTGGAGGGAGCCACAAGGTAAAGGGGGGAGAGCTGCAGCTTTGCTCTGCAGCCTCCTCCTCTTTCTCTTTCTGAGGCCTTCATGCCCCTTTCCTTTACCTCCCACATTATTCCAGCCCTGTCCTTCCCCAGCTCCCCAGCTCAAACTTTGCAGGACGAAACTTTGCCTTGCTCCCTGTCCAGTTCATTCTCCTGGGTCTCCATCCTGATGGCTCCTTAGCCTGACCAGAGCAAAATTAGGCAATATCCCTCCTTTTTCCAGCCTAGGCTGGAATTAGGAATTCAGGAACTGCTGAGACAGTGTTGTCTTGCTGCAGAATTCCCCAAGGTACGTTCCTGTGGTCACATACTGCCTGGCTGAGAACACACAGGGCAAATATCACAGAGAACCACGTGTTTTAATTTCACTTGTGGGTCTCTCCATGCCTGTGGTTCTGTACCTCACCTTTCTAACCTCCCAAAAAGCAAACAGCGTTTTCTTCTCCCACTATCAAGCCCCACCTTCACACATATTTAAGTTATAACAATCTCTACACCTTTAAGCTGCTTATACACAGATTTCATGTTCAGAATACAGACTCAGCTCTCCACAGTCATCTTTCCTATTTTTTAATCATCCTTAACCATAATGCTGGCAAGTACAGGGACAGACAAAAGGGACTCAGGCTTTTAAAAAATGTATGTACGTAGGCACATATATATTTTTCATTTTTGGATGTTTCCCTTAATCATATCTTGAATTAATGCAGGGCTTGTTCATTCGGAGCTCTCATTACCCTCTTAATTAACTGTGCACAGATGGAAAAAGTCGGAATTGCTTCACTCGAGTTGTTCTGCTAGTTTTAAAATGAGATGGCAGATGGAGGACAAGGCAGAAAGGGCTCAGCTCAGAGGTAGGAAACAAGTTTTCAAGCTGTCACAGAAACGTCAACAAACACTCCATCTGTTTATGAGGTGTACCAGGCAGAGGCAGTTTTAAGTGCCATCCGCAGACGTGAGTTCAAAGAATTCCAAACAATTAGCAGCAAAATGAAAGTTGCAGTTTTGGTTTGAGGTTTGCCAGGACGCTGTCGGTCTCTGCTGCCGGCACCAGAGCTGGGAGCAGCCAGCACAACACTCAGGAACGTTCTCCTTGGAGTGCCAGAGGCTCAGCACCTCAGGGTGGGTTGGCTCGCTGAGTTTCCATCCCTAAAGCTCTGCAGACAGACCCAGAGAAAGGGACAGATGTTCCCAAAAGCCCCAAAATAAGAGAACTCCTTGAAACTGATAAATCACCCTCAAAGAAGTAGCTCTGAGCTTCTTCCTATGAGCAGGAGCCTACTGAAAGGAAGGGTCCTTAGCTGAGGGCCCCAAGTACAGAAAACACAATTTGCTAGGAAAAAGTCTAATTTCAACTTTCCAGAAGTTTTCTGTAACTGAGTGGATTTCTGGAACAAATCAGTGTTAGCATTTGGGAAGTAGAGACAGTCAAGTGCAACTGAAGGCAGCTAGACAAGGGCATAAATCTAAGAAAAAATAAAATTCTATCCTCTCCTTTCTTAGAATCCTCCTTGTTGAACAGCTCCAATGGGATATGAAATTGTTATCCTGCTGGAAATGATCCCAATGTGGCATTTTAGAGAAGCAGCAGCACAGAGTGAAATAACCATGGCAGGACAGGAACACGTTGGCTTTGGATATTTAAATAACCAAGGCAGCCTGTGAGGAGCACATCTGCTTCCCAGCACTGCAGCCAGCCCCTGGGAGCTGGGTACAGCTGAGTCCAGGCTCCTGGGGCTGTGGCTGGGTAGCAGACATGGTCACTGGGAACTGAACTGTACCCCTGTGGTTTCCTCACAGGCAGAGATGCTCAGAGAATACACACACGAAGCACTTCTGCACAGCTCCTTGTGATGTACTTGCTAATTCTTTTTCCACTAGGTTGAGGTTTGTTTTTTTTTTTGGGCTACACCATATGTTACAGCGATGGGAAGACCCAGGATCCCATCCACATATTCTCATTTCAAAACTGAAACTACAGACTTGACTTTTCCTCAGATTCAGAGGTGTCTGGATCCCTCACAGGTCCAACACTTTTTAAAATAATGAACAATTTCCAGACACAAACTAAAAAGTACCCATCTGACACATGCTTACAACCAATATCCCCAGCAAAAGCTGCACTAGAAGGTTTTCTATTTCCTCTTGATATGGCACATATGTTTTTATTTATATGAAACCCCCAGCTGCTTTTCCTAGCTCTTCTCTAGCTCTCCACATGGCTCTATAATATACAGTTAATTTTGTTCAGGCCCAGCAAATATTTAGTTATTTTTGACCCAATTGGAAAGAACATAAGTGAACCATGAATTCTGTCCATTCTGAGGGTGCACTGAGTATTATCTGAGAGAGAAGAGAAGCAGACCAGGCTGCCTGGGCCTGTTCAGAGCCCAGCCAAAATTTCCTCTGCAGGTTCAGGCAGTTTCACGTTGCTTTTGTGTGTGTGCACCTACAGCAGCATTTTGTTTAAGACCAAGGGCTCACTTTTTGAATATCCAAACCTCCCCTTTGTTACACGTCAGTTCATGTGGCAAAGCACACTTGGTGCTCAGAAACTGAGCTGCTTTTGGGTAAAACACACTCCTAATTCACTGAGAATAGTGAGACTTTGGGACCAGACCAGAGGCAGCCTCAAATAATTCCCTTGGAATGGCTGTGCCGTGGCCAGGGCTCCTTTGCAGGGAAGGTTTTGCTCTCCCCAGGTACCACACCACTTGCCAAGCTCACTCTGCTCTGCATTAATCCCCTTTCCCTGGTGGGGCTGGCAGGAGGCTGGGTGTAAATGTGCCTCCTGAGGGAAGGGAATATCTGAAATGGGAAAAGATACACGAGAGGTGGGATGCAGCTGGAGGTGTCTGGGCAGCTACAAGGCAATTTGTGTCATCTGGCCTGGAGTGCAAGTGCTTTATCTGGTTTTTGGAGAGTTAACCCCCGTTGGAAGTAAACCTTTCAGCAGAGTGTGAAGATCTGCACGCCCGAGGGGAAACCATGATCTCAGCTTTGCCTTCAGTGCTGCTTGTACAGCGTGTGCTCAGCCCCTGAGCACTGCCAGCCCACAGCTGGGGCTGCAGAGCTGATGGCCACTGGGAACTGGAGAGCTGAACTGGAAGGTTTTGTCAGAGCAGAGTCCCCACGGGTGACACTGGGACACCAAGGCTGGTGACACACTGGGACAACACGGGAATGTTCAAGGCCCTGGCACAGAAAGGATGTGAAAGTGATTTTCTTCAAACTGCAGCCTAGGAAGCTTAAAAGGCAAAAAAAAAACACCAAAAAAAGAGAGCCAAACTCGTGAAGGTTTTTCTGTAGAAATAAGGAGGAAAAAAAAAAAAGGAGGAAGAAATAAAGGAGAAAGTGAGATAAGAGCAGCAGCTCATCTCTGTGCATGTTCTCAGCCTGACAGGAGAGTACCCTTCCCAGGGGCTTCTTATCAGAGCTTCAGCTCCCTCAAGGTCACAGATCAGGGTAATTACACTCTGATAAGCACAGTCCTCGCTCATTTGCAGTTACATGCCATGGTTCTTCATTTTCTGCTCTGAATACTGGGACAGGATCAACACCCCACAGCACCTGCAATAGTCTGCAGCTCCAAACTGGTTGCAGTTCAAAGGAATGATGTGTAATTCTGGCATGCACACCTCAAAAAGTGCTTTAGGAGCCTGAGGTTCTAAATAAAGGCAGGCAAAGCCAGTGCTGAGGAGCCCAATACTATCCAAGGCTTCTCTGGGCTCATCAGAGCAAATACTAAATCCAGATATGGAAAAAGCCAGTACCTCCTGTGACAGCTTTTTCTGGCATTACAAAAATCCTGAAGAAACCACCTTGGAAACACAAGCAGTGACTGCAAAAGGGAAGGATATGTTCATCTCCTGGGAGCCCTGCAGTGAGCTGAGGGATTAATAATCCAGGATCCTCCATCCTGGGCTGCTCATATTTTTAGCAGCTTCCTGTGCAGCTTCCTAATTGCTCCACACAAATGAATCCACACAGGCTGCTGTGTCCTCCATGGGAATCCTACCCCAGACAGCTCTCCTGCCCCTTGGAGCACACAGAGCTCGAGGCAAAGGACAGGATCCCCTCCTTAACCATCACCAGCCCTCCAGTTCAGCAAATATTCTCCCAAAGGAGTCTGAACAGCCCTGGAAGAAACTGATCCCTGCTCCCAGCAAGGCCCCAGAGTCCTTCTGCAGCCTGCCTGGCCTGGAGGCTGGGCAAGAAAAACTCCCCAAGGCATTGCTGGGTCATGAATTTATTTAATGGCTGAGCAGAGGACAGTTTCAGTTTTAGAATATTTCCCCCCACGCACACACCTTTACTTTCTTCTCCTTTCTAAAGCAGGTACTTAAATCATCCCAATGAATAATAAGGATGCTCGCCAAGCCAATTTAAGGCAATTTCCATTTCAGTCCCAATATTGCCCTCAAACATATTTTCCCTTTATCTGTGGAATGGCCTGTTCTGCACAGCACCTTAAATAGAAAGTGCTATGCCAGCTAAATGCTGCCTTTCAACTATTACAATAAATATGTGACAGTGAGGAAAATAAGAAAAGAGGCAGGCGGGGACTGATCTGCTTTGTCACATGCTCCTGACTTGGCACCCAGAGCTCTGTCAGTCCATTAGCTGCTCTTAATTTCCTTGTTCTTCGTGGCAAAGGTGGCCATAATTGGTGGAGCTGCTGGAAATATCACATAAATGGGGTGATTCACACTCAGAACTGTCACTGTAATAAAATCCCATTTAGAGTGTGTCCCCATCACCCAAGGAACTAAGCAAGCTCCAGAGCCTGTCCTCCCCTGCTTGCTCCCCCACCAGCATCAGCCAGGAGCACAGACCTGTCTGTCTCTGAAGGCTGGTCAGAATTTGAAAGGGCCATCAATTCTGATGGCCTATAATCAGTTCAGACACAACAGCTCTAATTTTGATTTTTTTTTTTTGGTGAGACTTTTCAGACTGGACAGAAGCCAAGGAAACAGAGATAAATATAAAATGGAAAACCCCCTCTTGCTGTTATCAGTATCATTAATGCATATGTGCTTGGGGAAGTGAGAGATGTGAAAAGGAATGAGCAGAGCTGCCTTGGGGAGACTTGGCACAGCAGGAGCCTGGTGACTTTACTCAGCAGTGCTCTCTCAGGTCCAGACCTCAGAGACAGACTCTCAAACTCATCTTTCCACCTGTGAGATGGAAAGAGTTGGAGCATGGTGCAGCCCTTTAAAATATGTGGAGCTTATGTAAAGCTTTGAGTCTGAGAAGCAGTAATTTTAATTTTGAATACCCTCCAAGTTTCATATTATGCAGAACACCCTAATTATTTACTTTTGGACAAATCTTTGGGTGGCACTCTGAGGAATCCTTCTATATTATAACCCAGATGCTGAAATCTCCCCTACAAAACTCTAAATTCCATGGTTCTTGGGAAAAAATGCAGCTCATTTTAACAAGACTTGTCACTCTTTAATAAATTTCCAATAACCAGTGAGAACAAGCTGCATAGGTATCTCCAAACATTTTCACTGAATTACATCTTCAGCATGCCAGGATTAATCCCAACCCCACACCAAGCCTGGGGGTGGATGTCCAGGTCCTCATGTTTGCCCAGTTTTGCCCAGAAGCACAAATCAAAACCCACCAGCAGATCAGGGTGTGCTGCTGTGAATTCTGAGCATGCACTGAGTCCTTCTTAAAAGGATAACAAGGAGGATTTGTGGTCAAGGGCTCGGTGTTTCCTTTTGGGCCAGGCTGGTTAGTAAGGCTTGTCACTGAAAGGGCTGGATTAGGAGTGTTTTGCAGCTGTGCTTCCTAAAATATTTACTCAGTGTCCACTGGAGCAGTTTGCAAAGCCATCAGCACTCACTCTAATCTTCCTGAGCAGCCTGAGTGAGCAGTGAAATGAAAGACTCCAGCAATGTCCTCAAATATCTGGTGAGATTAATCTCCTCAATTATAAACACCTCTCCACTCTCAAGTGGGTTGGGATGGGGAATTTGAGACTGGAGTCCTTTTCTGACAGGCCCTCAAAAGCCATTTCCCCCAATTATCACAGAAGAAACAAAACTGCCTGGAGAGTAGGGAAGGAAAACCTGTACTGGTTGGGACAAACCCAACCTGCAGGTGTGGGGTGGTGAGGGGCACAGTGTGCTTGGTAGCTCTCCACTCAAGCAGGAATTATTGCAGCTCTCCTGGAGAACAGAACATGCAGGGTAAGGTCTCTGATCTCCCAAAGGCTTCCACCCACCCCTCAGCCAGGAGGTTTTTGGGGATGAAGAAGGACAATGATATTTTCTTGGTTACAGAAGAAAACAGGTGAAGAATGTCCTGCCCTTTGCCCACAGGATTCCAACAAAGGCTAATCCAACAACTTTAGGAACTGTGCTTTATCTTTTAACCTTTTGATGAGATTGGACCTGTTATTTGAGATTGGATTTGCCAATCCACCAAGTGCCTGGAACTCTTCTCCAGGAGCAAGGCTAATTACCAGAGAAATGAGTAACACTCAGGCTCCAGACCAGCAGGGCAAGTCAGCAAAGCACTTGAGCACACAGAACCAGAGCTCATCAATCCAACAGACCCAAAACACCACCAGTTAAGGGTGTGCAGAAGTGATTTGTCACACAGGGGCATTGTGACCAGGGAATATCATCTGACCCAACCCACTCCACACACTTGGGTGCCTCCCTCCTCCCCTCACAGCCTTGCAAGACACAGTAAATTAAGAAGTCAGAGTGACACCAGGGAACAAAAAGCACTGCAGTGGATCATGACAGCAGCCCCTGCTCCCAGCATTGCCTGCACCACACAAATAAGTTCCTCAACATCTCTCACAAGCAACACCCTGAACTGGGGCCACAAGCACAGCCCAAACAGTTGGTGCCAGCTATTGTGATAGCTGGAATGAGCCAAGGAAAGCAGGAATCTGGCTTGAAACCAAGCCCAGGTTCTGAAGATTAAGACATTTTAGCTAATGAGGAGGTGTAGCAGAGAGAGCAAGAGAAAGATAGGGAAGCAGTAGAATGGAAAAAAGGCAAAGAATAATTCACAACAGGACAAGCCATGGTGGTCACTGAGCTCTGTTGTGAAGGGCCACAGCAGGAGCAGAGGGAAACTCTCCTCTGCAGCATCTTGGGCCTCCCTTCTATGAAATATCCCCCTTTTTGCCAAGGTGCCTTTGGCTGTAACACTGCAGTGCATTTGTGCCTCCTTTGCAAATCATTGTGTCCTTGTGATGGCCTGAAGGAGCACCACACTACAAATAATCCCATTTCTCTGCAGGGTGAGACCACCTAAACAACACAGCTGGGTCCCACCTCTCTGTGTCAGGAGTGTTGCAACTTTTTTTAGTTGTTCTAAATTACCATTTTAGCACCCCCTCCTCCTGTGCAAGGGGTAAAACCATCACAAGCAGTGGCACTGATACTCTGGGTTGCTTTTGACTCCTAACAGCACACACACAAAACCAGCTCCCCAAAACCTCAGCAACTGAACCACCTCCAAAGGTGATTTCTCCTTTTGACAAACTTCTAATATAAGATATAACTGAGTTTTACTCACACAGATGCCTGTCCCTCCCATTTAAAAAGCAAATTGCTATTCAGGGCTGCTAGGAAGTGCCAGATGAAGAGGACAGGGATGGATGATGCTCTATAAAACACATTCCAGCACAGAACCTTTGTTCCCCTGCTCCCCCTCCCACCCCAGCACAGTGTGCAATAATCCACAGCAGGTCTTTGTGCAGTTGGAGCTTTCTACTGGCTCTCACTGCCTTTTACAGTATTTCTGCAACAGAAGACAAGCATGGCTTCAGGATATAGGCAAGTAGAAGAAATATAATATTATGGAGTAATTGAAGCTGGAAGGACCTCTGTGGGTCAGCTGGTGCCACCCCAACTCAAAGCAAGGCCAGCTTCAAAGTTACATTAGATAAACTGGCAAAAGTGATTATTTAGGACCCCTGTGGTCTGTCTGCATAAAGTCAGCTCAGGCTGGCTTTATTCTGCCCTTAGCCTTGCTGAAGTCACAGCATCTCTTCATCCCAGAGGGCTCCTTCTTCCCTCTAAGCCAAGACACTCACTCAGCTCCAAAGGAACACCATTTCCTAAAGGGCTCCAAAATTAGAGTTGTTCAGAGCAGGGAGAAAAAATAAAGCATCAACAAAGGAGGAGGAAGACTCAGGCAAAGGCAGCAGGCAGGACCAGGCTGGGATCAAGACTTGTACAGCTCCCAGCCACACTCAGCTCCATAAAACACCAATGTGCCAGCAGAGAGAGCCTTTCCACTGACCAGAAAGCCTCCCAGACTCACAAAAACTGAAATCATGTTTCATCTGGCTGTAGTTTTTGGTCTCCACCAGCTCAGGGCAGGGCAGAACAAAGCACTCCCAGATGAGGTCTGCATCCAACTGCAAAGCTGCCTTCACTGCTGGCAGCACTCAGTGCCTCCCCCTTTATGGGAAAGGAGCTAATCTAATTAGCACCTGAAAACAGCAGAAATGAGGTCACTTGCTTCCTGTGTAAAGCTTAATTTTGTATAATTTATTTTTTACATTTTCTAATTGAATGAATATTAATTAACTGGAGTTTAATGCAGAAGATGAAGACATTAAACTCTCATTAACAAACACCGAGTCCTATTCATCCCCAAACACTTCACATCTGCAGCATTAAGTTATCAAAGGAAAAATCTGCTATGATTTATGTCATTTTCTGGTGGAAAAAGGGAGGCAATAAACCTGCTTTATCAGCTAATTATCTGCAGGGTGACACATGGCTCTGTGGGCACCCAGGGACAGGATGTGGGTCCCAGTGAGGCACTGGCAGGCAAAGCTGTGTGGTTTCCTTGCCTGCAGCACCATCCATGGAGCTCCAAATGACCTGGAATGTGGAGCTGGGAAACAAACCTGGGCCACCTGTGGCATCCCATGGGACTCATTGAAATGGGCCCTGGGGAGGTGAGCACAGCAAGGGTTTGGGAGTGGTGGGAGTGTGGATCACCTCTGCCACAGGCACTGAGCCTCCCTGGAGGGCTGGGAACAAGAAATTACCCAAGCCTGGGTAATTTGAAGAGGCTTTATTTGTTATTCCAGAAATGATTGTTTTCAGATGTTTGTTATCATTAACCACGTGTAGTGATGGAAATGTCACCCCAGGTGGATTGTTCATCCATTAGGCTCAGGTTGTTACTCCTCTAGCAGGACGATGATGAGGGGCAGTAACTCTTTCTGCAGAAAGTTCCCCCCACCTGCTAAATCAGCTGCAGGCATTTTGGGCAGAGTCCCTGAGCAGGGAGATGAGGGATGAGCCCAGGCTGCTGGCAGAGACTCCCACAGCTCCCCCAGCTTCTCCTGCAGGGAGAGAGAGGCGTCAGAGCCTTCGCTGGTGCAATTTACTTGAAACACAAACACTGCGAGATGTCGCTGCACTTCAGAAAGTGGAGCAGACATGGAATGTACTAAAAGCGTCCCCCAAAAAAGTTATTTGGTGATTTTTAAAGTGTTTCTTCCTTGTCATGTCATTTATAATTTAATTAGTGGCAGGTTGTCATGCCATGACTCTAAACTATAGATTTATGCACTGGAGAAAAACAGCGACCTCATTCTTAAAGCAGCAGAGCTTGTTCCCCCGAGCTGGTGGAGTTGCCATCTGCTGATAGTTCCCTGGAATGTCACCTGTTCTGTTAGGTATATTTATATAAATGAAACAGTATATCTTCATCACTTCCCCCCCCCAGTGATTTATTTCAGCAGGTTTTACATTTCAATAGCATTTTCATTTCTCCAATAGAAATCTTTTGTGGATGTGAAACCTGATTTTATATCAGCAAGTAGATGTTACAGTAAAAAGTGGCAACAGCAATCAACTATAAATCATGGAAATAGCCTGGAGAAGTAAGTCTGAGAACCAAAACAAGAGGTGACAGTGGAGACATTTAAAAGCTCAGAGAGAAAAACAAGTCCTGTGAAGCCCATTCCATATCAACAGGAATTCAGTGTGCTGGTGGAAGGGAAATGTGGAAATGTGGTAGGAAACCAAAGCAAAGGCAGACCAGCCTTTGTGCCTGCCAGCTCAGGTCAGCTGAGGCAGAAAATGGAGCTGTTGATAGCAAACAGGAGACTGGCACATGAACAATAACCTGCCCTGACACTCAGGAACCTGAAAAGGCAAAATTCCTCTGCTGCACTGCTTTGGGGAGGACAAAACACAGAAGTGATTTAACCAGAGTCCATTTTCACTGATGGATCTGTTGTCAAGCCCCAGCTCCTGAGAAATACAGGCAGCACTAACTCACAGTGGGACCCCTGAGGGCACAGCAGGCTTGTGGTGGGACTGAAAGGGTCCTGGAGGGACTGAACAGCTTCTTTTCCTTGGTGTGGGCACACCAAGAAAGCCAAAGGCACTTTTAGACACCAAAACTACATTTTACTTAAACCCAACCTGGAATTTTTAATTGGAGTGAGCTTAAAATAAGTTGGAAATGGCTTCCTTAAGGGTCACTCACTGTCAGGAGGTTCATCAGCTGCTGCCACCTCCACTCACACCAGTTCTTTACTGGGCACTGTCCCTGCAGCATTTGGGCTCCTCTCACACATGGCCAGCCCTGTTGCCCTACTGGACACTACAGCTTTCATTGAAAAAGAATTAAATTTAGCATTAAACTCAGAAAAAGTTTTCCCTTCTTGTTCAAAATTAAAAATTCTGACCAAATGAAAATATTTATTGTAAAAAAAAGGCACCAGAGGACATCATCTGCCCTGACTGTATTCTCCTCTAAAGGAAATTTGTCACTGAGCAGAACTCCCAATTCCTGCCCACCTCCCCTGCTCTGTTCCCAGTGCTGTGACACCACCCAGAGCAGTGGTTCCCCCACCTCTCTCTGCTTGGCTTTAATGAACTATGAAAAGCCTAAAAAGAGCATGTTAGCCCTGGCAATGAAATCTCTGCTGTTAAAACCACCTCAAAGTGACAGTGCACTCAGCCTCCCCCTGCCCTGCCTGGATGCAAACACAGAGTCAGGATTTCACAGGACACCTCCAGGATGCTGCTGCTGAACTGAAAGGCAGCAAGGAAAATAAAAATAATAAGGATGTTCACTGCTGTATTTTCACAAAGGCAACTGTATGATTCAAGGACTCGCTGTAGGTCAGCTGCTCTGAAAGAGACCTGCTAGGAAAAGCAATCTAAAATCCCATAATTAAATGGACAATTTGCCACCTACAAAGCTCCCAGCCCACTCTGGACTTTTGGTGATCAGTGTGCAGGATTAGGGTAAGAGATAGAGGTTTGTGGTCTTCACAAGGCAGGAGATCCTCCAAAAGCAGTGTCAAGCAGATTTTTATTTCTGTAGGTGGATGAGTGGAGTGGAGCAGGGCCAGCAAAGGAGCCACCAAACCCCTCAGGGCTGGAGAGCAGAGAGCAAAGGACAAGAAGAAGTTTGCTGTGTGCAAGCAAAGGATGCACAGGTCTCTGGTGAAGAGCAGGGGTTGGAAGGACTTGGACAAAGCCTGTGAAGGAAGAGCAGGGCATGAACCCAGGGCAGGGAAAACACACAGGTTGGTGGGTGTGAATATCTGACCTGGTACCTGGTGTCAGTGCTGCACCAAAAGCTGAATTATGGCAAGAGAAGAAAGGGTTTTTTTATTATTATTTTTATGTGGGGAGTATAATTCTGGGCATTTTTTTTTTTTAAAGACAAATCAAACGAGTTTTTTTTTTTTACAAACAAGGTTTAATAAAGCACTTCTGCAGCTGAGTCTTCAAGAGACTGAAAGGAATTCTGAAAATCAAGATTCAATTCAAATGACAGAGTAAACCCAGTTTTGTGTTTTCACATTAAACTTTTTTCTTTCAGCAGAAGGAGGGGGAGTTTTGAAAAATTTCCAGCAGTCTCTGCCATTAACATGGAATATTAAAAAAAAGAATTAACAGCACATCTGTTAATCATAACACCTTGAATGTTTCCTCATTTTATTTTTTCAGAGTACATCTCTTTTCCTCTAAATTTCATCTGCTTTTTCTGCCTGGTTGTAAACTCTTCACAGCAGGGACTGCTTTCTTCTAATGCATTTGTCCAGCACCTCAAATGTTGTGAACATAATGTGATGTGAATAATATATGGTACTCCTCTCCTGAGGAAAAGATAAAACTCAGAAGCAAAAGCAGATGATGATGGCTTTGTGACAGTGAAACAAAATTCAAGACAAACCTCACTGCAGCATGAGGTCTCCATGGTGGCTCATGAAAGTAAATGCCAAATGGGCTTGACTGTAACAGAGATGATCTCTAAATCATTGCAGGCTATGCAATTGCTGCACATAATGCTCCTAAAAAAACCCAACCCAAACTCTCCTCCGTCTAAAAGTGGAGTTCAAAATTTTATTGGAGTTACCTCCTGCCAGGAATAGCAGGGAGCAGCCTGCACACAGCATCTGCTCACGGAGAGGAGAGCAAAAACATCTGGGGACAGGAGCTCACACCTCCACCTGCCTCAGCTCTGATAGTCCTCTGCAAAGGAGGAGACAACACAGGTTTTACAGCAGTGTCTCTGTCCCTGGAAGCAGCATTTCCTCTAAGGCACCACATTCCGAGGAAAAACAAGGGAAACTTCACCTGTGTGGGTTTTCCCCTGTTCCCATCTCACACCCAGCTCCTTGTGCCTCTCCCACCTGCCTTCATGGCTGTGTGATGTCTTTTCCATCACGAGCAGCCAGCCTGGGTCCCCAACCCTCTGTCAGCTTTCAAGAGAGCAAAGTCCCTCCAAGGATCAGGAGAGGTGCTGCTCCATCTTCCCCTGCTCCCATAAAGCCACACCCTGCTGCCCAGCCTGTCCCCTCATGTTTGAGGGGGACACAGGTGGGACAGGCTCAGAACTGTTTAGGGGACTTTGCTGCAAAAGGCAATGACAGCTGGAGACATGACAGAGTTTTTAATAAAAGATGGAGGACAAAACACATCTCCAAATGCAGCACGGAGAGCTGTCATTTAGCAAGGATAAATGACTGCAAGATACCTTGAATTTGTCCTGTTGTCTAATTCTGGAAAAAAAACGGATAACAGCCGTTCTAGAACCAGTGTTTGGAAATATACAACAAAAGGAAAAAGCTTTATTAACACTGGAAATGTACTCTTAGCTTGGATTTCCTTTGCAACACCCAGCTTGTTCATCTCACAGCTCAATGAACTGTTAACAGCACATATTTCTTCTGTTCCAGCAGCATGTCCAGTTACTTTGGTTTCTGCTAACTGCAGACAGATGAGATTCAGCCTTCCTGGGGAGACCAGAGGGGGGAGAGGGGAGCGAGCTGGAGGGAGGGGATGAGAGACACGAGGTCTCAGTAGAGAACTGGCAATGTTGATGAGTTACAGGCTGGACCTGGGGGTGTTTTTTGAGCTGGATGCTGCAGCTTTTCTGTTCTTTGTGCATTATGTGAGCCTTTCTGTGTTCAGGTGTTTTCTAAACCGAGCCAATCCCTCAGCTTTCAGTGAGGTTGGAGAGCACAGTGTCAATAGCTGAGTTGTGGAATGCTGCTGTGTGTTTCATATTTTGAACCAGACACATTCCCCTGTCCTTTAATAGCCCAGTCCAGCCTCCCTTCTTCAGGAAATGTCCTTGTCCAGTTGTGCATAAATACAACAGGCAGCCACCTCCCAGAATAAAATTCAGACTCCCCAAGTTAAAATGAAGTCAGTATTCTGTAAATAAACAAGAGGCTACAGCTGAAAATCACAGCTGTGAGTAAAAAGTTCACAGTTTGAGTAAAGATGTAAGGGCAGACACTTGAATTGTCCATATTCCCTGATAATTTTATTTTGCTTTTATCTCCCATCCTTTGCCACAATGTCCTGTGTTACACGTGTGTTCGAGCAATGAGAACGTGGAGAAATGACCCATCTAGTCAGGTCAAGGAAGAAGAGTGAGGCAGGTATCCTGGAGGGTGGACTTTCATCTCCACCCCTTGTCTGGGATGGTTCCAGTAGCACCAGACCTGGGGGAAACCTCCTCTGTTCCAGGGATTCCAGTTGTGGGTTCAGGCTCTGGTCTCATTTCTTAGACAGAAAGAAAATCCAAAGGGCAGAGGATCAGAAAAAGGACCAAGAGTCTGAGGTGCCTTCTTCTAGCAATAATGTAGATTTTATTTTCAGTGCAAACTTAAATCAGTTTGACAAGAAATGCTTGCTGGACACAACTGTGGGGTAAATACAGAGGATTTGAGCTGACCTTGAAGGGATTCACAGGTGTAGTCAACCTCTGGCTCTGATCCTTTCTTCTAACCCTCCCTAATTTCCTGTCAAACCTTATGCCTTCTGCACCCTAATCTGGGAGTGTTATTTATGGGAAAATATGAATGAACTTTTATTTTTAAATGACAGCTTTGGTCATGATCCACTGAACTTTCTTCTCTTTGTCAATACAGCCTGCCTTTTCCTTTCACAGGCCAATTCCATGGTTTTTATGTCACTAAGCTGGGAAAGAGGTCTCTAATCTTCTATTTTTGATCACTGAGCTGAAAGGATATGTTGCTAACACCCTTCCCCTCTGTTACAGTGACCTTTGACTGCAGTTCTGTGCAGATGATGGGATTCAGCCTCGTGTGGGAATTGGGGAAAGTTAATATTTTTTTCTAAACATTAATTCCTCACACATTTCCCCCAGGAAGAGAGAGAAAAAGGAAGAGGCACTTAGCATTCAGGAGTGAAAAAAAAGATGAAATCTAATGAATTCTTTTCCCTCTCAGGGGTTGGAGAAGAGTTCAACGTTTCTGATTAAGGACAAGAGAGAGATGGCCTCGTGTGATGGTGCTGCCCTTCTCACACAGGAGTGTTCAACATGCTGGAGGATAATCAAGAGAATAACAACAGTACCAGCAGGAAAGAGGTTTGGACTTGTCACCTGACTGGGCTCTGTGCAGTCAGGTCTCAGTAAAGATGACTTGTTAAAAATCTAACTAACGTATCAAGGCTCATTGGGTTTTGCTAAGCTCCTACCTCTGTAATCACCATTTACCAAATTAGAATAGGGGGAAAATGAGCCACTTCATCTCTGTGTCATATAATGAACTTTTTTTTTGTGTGTACCAGAGAGGGTGATTGCTGCTAGGTATAATTATTATAATAAAGATCAGTACAAACTCAAGTTAAAAAGGAATTGCAGTTATTGAGGCCACCAGTGCGACTCGAATGGATCCAGTCCCTGTGTCTTGCACAGATGAGTCCAATCCACTGATCTCAACCATTTTAACATCCCAGGAAAGCCAGAGCAATGATCCTGTCCAGTGTTTGCTTATCTGTCTAATGTAATTCAGATTATTGATTCTATTTGATGTGAAATCCACTGATTTCACTCAATGTAATCAAATCAATTAATCCCATCAACTCCAGTCCAATCCATGTGCACAATGTAGTACATCTGACAGTGATCAGCTGGCAGGCAGAGAACAAGACAGGCATAGAGATAAATAATAAAAATCAATAGTTTATAAATAACATTTACTGTGCACTGGGTGTTTTGTAGACAACTGTAAAAAGCAAGCAGCTTGATGTTCAGGCCATGTGCATTTTGCAGATACACCAAAATTAGTGACTGATTTGTATATATTTCAGTTGGCTGGGGTGCCTTTTCCCAAGTTTTTGGGCTGTGGCTGGTTAGGGCAGCTCAAAATGGCCTTTGGGTTAAATTTTGAAAATAATACTCCTATGATCCATAAAGGACTTTGAGATGCACCTGTGAAAGGAACTGAGTATCCAGGTTCTCTTGCCCTTTAACACTGATGAACATCTTCAGCCTTCATAGGAAATCCTTCATTTCAGAGCAGAACATTTCACAGATGAAGAGAGAACTGCTTTAAAACAGACTCGAGGAGTTCTTTGGAACAGGCTGTGGTTTTTTCCTCACTGAGGAGAGGAAGGCACCCACAGCTAAAGAGATCTACCACTTGTCTGGCCCCTGCTTCCTGGACATGTGAGACTCTGAAATACAAGCTCCATAAACAACCTAAAAAAAAAATCCTAGAGGAGCCTTTTAAAGTTGGCACTGTCAGCAAAGTGAATCTTTTGTGTTGCAAACTGACCTGGCCTGGCCTCCACATGCTGCTTAAAAAAATTCTTCTATATAAAATATGGTCTCAATATATTAAAAAAAGGACAGAAGACACCAGAAAAGCCATGGTATAAACCAGTCACCATTCCATTAGAAGCCTGTCCTCTTGTTCCTTTCAGAGAATCTTTGCTTTAACTCTTTAATTAATAATATTATGTGCTGCTAAAAGATCAGGAAGGTGGCAGCTGTACTCCAGCCTCTCCTCAGAAGGTATTGATGCTGCTTTTCCTGGCATTCCACCTGCTCCTCTCGTGTTTGTTCCATGCTGCAGTGCTGGAGGTATTTGAGGTCCACATCTGAGATAACCTACAAGAACATGGGAAAAAAGAATTCTGTCCCTGTGCAGTGCAGGCCAGGATTTGCTTCAGGCAAAGTCCAAATGAGAGGCTCCCAAGGGACAGAAAATAAAGGGAAGGCTGCATGGTTCAATTTTTCTGTCACCTGTTTGGCCCCACTGAAAAACCCTGGGCTTGATAGATGTGCTGTAGTTTCCTTTCAGATCCAGGACTCCCAAAAAACCCATTGTTCTTCAGTTCCTTTGTGTGTCCTTCACTTTTCTGTTTACCCATGTGGACATGCAGCTTTTTTGCTCATGCTTTTTTAATTATATTTTATAATAAGGTCAAGAAATTATGTATTCTGGCCTTGATGGGAAGAGTGTCTCAGACTCATTGTTGCAAATTGTTGTGAATTAGGGTGATACCAATGCTAATTGTCTTTTCCTTGCTTCACTGACTCTTTAAATAATTGCCCTCCTCCTTGGCCAGTTTTTTCCTTGCACCTCTGAGAAATTTGCACCTCAACTCTTATCAGTCTCCTTCCACCCAACCAATGTAAAGTACATTGTGGCCACTAAATCCAATTAATCCTCCCAGCACTCCCCAGTGAATAAAATTAGTTACATTTTCCAGCTGGGCGGTCAGGGGTGCAGGCAGCTTTCCCAGCATTATCTCTCCTCCTCTGAAAACCTGACCTGCCTCCTGAACAGTTGGGTCTTTGGAGAAATGAGGGACTTCAGCTGCAGGGAAACTCAGGGTGAGGGATGCAATTGGCATATCATGGGGAAAAATAAGTGTTTTGGTGACACCCAGCACAGAGCTGAGTTTGCCTGGGCAGTTCTGCCTGGTCCTGGGAGGGCTGAGAGGATCCATCCCATCCACATCCCAGCCTCAAACACGCACAGAAAGCGCCCACCTGCAAGGGGCAGCTGGAAAAAATAAACACAAAAGATCCCTTTTATCTCTCACTCCCATTTTTGTAATAATGTTACTCTATGATTTTCTGCAGCGCTGCACATCCTTTGCAAGATGAGTGGAAAATGAGGTGTTGAGCTTTCATTCAAACAACTGGCTTTGCTCCTTTCAGATCCTCAACAGTGGATGCAATAGATGCTTGCAAGTGAGCTCAAGGATTCTTTTTTTTCTCCTTACAAAATAAAAGTTAGTCCCCGTGACCTGCAGACAACTTTCTCAGTTTCTGTGTCTTGAGTATATTCAAGTTTGATTTTTAAAAACTCTCCCAAGCGATTAAAAGTCATTGTGGGCTAATCAACCAAGAAATTTAAACATAAAGTTTGCTGAAATCTCTCCTTAAAGTACAGCTAGAGCATATTTCACTTTTATTGCTCTGAAATATTTACGTATATTTGAAGTACAAAGATCCAGATTCTCTGCTGGCACAAATCTAGATGATATTTCTGCCTTTATTATGATACACAACTTGAGGGCTTGGCCATCTATTTTATGGTCTGTCCTCTTTTATCACAATATTCTCTATTTTCCACAAATCTTCCAGTGGATGAAAGGGATGGGAGATGGTTCAATACAACCCAGTGAGGTTTGCAGATCCCCTGGGTGTGTTATTATGTTATGATTACTTTTATGTTTGGAAAGCTAAGTGAACTAAATGCATGAACTCCAGAAAGGGAGAACTTTGGCTTTGGAGATATTTAACCTACTGGAACCCATTCCAGTCTCACTGAATCAAATATAACTTTATAATGGATAAATGCTTGCAGGGTACATAACACCTTCTGTTGTACAGAAATGCAGGAAAAGGGACAAGTTGCTTTTGAAACCTTTGTGACAACTTTACTTCAAGCAAGGAATGCTCTGCATCATCCAGCACAAATTTCCAGCTCAGCCATGCACTGGACCATGCTGATAAAACAATCATATGGGAGTGTTTGTGTGTGGAAGTAGGACTGCTCAACAAAATCAGCAAGGGAATTTGGCTGGGCTCGTGAGAGGTGGAAAAGTGTGGCTGCAGTTGATGCACTGCCCTGCCCATGAGTTTATTGGCCTTCATGGGAAGGAAAAGCAGAAATTAAGTGGGAAGGGAATGGCCTAGCAAGGATGCCTTTATGTTCTCCATTCCCCTTGCACAGGTGGAATCACCCCATCCTTGTGAAGCAGCTGTGCTCCAGGTGGATGTGCTTGCAGGGAAGCTCAGGATTTCTGGGGACACAGTGGCATGGGGAGCACTGCCACCCTCCAAAGGGGTTTTATTCACATTGTTCATGCACTACGTGATACCCCACTAACCTAGGAATATTTTAGGGGACTTCAGGGCATAATTTACTTGCAGCCAAACCCCAAAGGGAACAGTAAAAGATGGATGACAGTTCTTTCATGGCATTAGCATGGATTTGTTCAGTTGTTACTGAAACATCCCATGCAGCCTTCACCTGGGCTAAACACTTGGCTTCAGGCATGTGGGATACAGGAACACCAGACTACACATGCTACAATCCATAAAACATTTTCTGGTATTTGGGAACTAAATCCTGCAGTTCAAAAGGCCAAAATCCTCAAACCCTTCAATTTGTCAGGGGAAGACAAGAGGATGAGACTGAGGCAATCAGCAGGTTCAAGGAGAGAACTAGTTATTTCTTTTGCTTCAGAAAGAGCAATTCTCATGTTTTAAGTTAAGCCTGCAATTAAATAATTCATTGCCTGATGTTTGCTTTCCATCACCCCAAGCAGACAGGTGCTCACAGATCTGTTTTTGGGAAAAACACAAGGAGGAAAACCACAATAGTAAGAGGAAAACCACATTATTAAGATGAAAAACACAACATAAGCAAAGCAGAGCAGGGAGATCAGAGGAGGCTGGCCACAAGCAGCACCACCTCTGGCACCCAGCATGAACTTCAGCAGGGACCCTCATCTGCTGGGACCCCACACACGGAGCATTGGGTGTCCTGAGGTGGGTTTGTCTCACTGTGAGCTCCCCAAAGCAACAAGTGGGGAAGCTTGTGGAGAAATGGCAGTGAGAGGACAGGGGGTGGATTACAACTGTGAACAGCAAGGGCTTTTCATTCCTTTCATCCTGCCAGACATGCTGTCCCCATTAAAAGCTAATGTTGGGAAATCATCTGTTTCTCCTAAGCTCTCTTTGACTGTGCAGTGGCTGGGGGGGATGAGCTCCTGCTGCTCTGGTCAGTGGGAAGGCCATGTGCTAATTGTTTACAGGCCCCCCACGACCCAGTGCATTCATTTAAACAGGATTCCTTGTCCTCTCTGCATCTCAGGCTATCTCCTTGATAATCCTTTTTAGATTAGTGTCAGTGCCCCAGATGAAATCCTTGCTCGTTCTCTTGCCACGTTTACCAGGCTGATTTCCAACACTGTTTCATATGGATTAGGCAGAGCAACTTAGTGCTCATATGTTTTTCAGTGCATCTCAGTACCTCATGAAATTACATTATAGATTCACTGTATAAATAGAAGACTGAACACAATTACAGTCCAAAAGCCCCAAAGCGAAGGACTAGAATCTGAAAGTAGATGGGACCAGATCTTGCTGTGTGCAAATATCTCAAAATAAATTGGTTACACACTTGTGTATTTAATCTCTGCTTTCTAAATTTCCTTTTATTTTAATTTTTTTTTACAGGAAAAGAACTTTTTTTTTCACAGATGAGGGAAGGCAGGTGCACACTGCCATTATGGCCAGGTCAAACCAAGGCTGTCAGTGGTTCAACCCACCTAGGACATAAACCAAACTTCATAAAGGTTGTTTAAAGAGAACTTCCCATTGCTTTTCAAGGTCATGGCATTTTAATCACAGCTGTTATCACCACTCCCTCATAGAAGCCTAGAAAAAATCAGGTTGAAACAGACCTTTGGGTCATATCATCCAACCAGCTCAAAGCAGGGCCAATTTTGAAATAAGTTCTGTCCACAGGAGGATTAAACTGGCTGAAGTGCTGGAGACACGGGGTGAATCATCACTGGAGAGAGCCACTGAGCTTTTCATTGCTGGTAAATATAAAAGGTTTGTGAAGGAAATGAATAATATCAGGGCCTGTGTGCCTGAGCACACAGGAGGTCACACTGCTGGTGCAAAACTGGGGTTTGTGTCAGGCAGGATTGCACTGACAGATCTGGACATTTGAACTGCTAATTGACATTTGAAATTCCATTGCTGAAGATCATTTGGCTTCCAGTTGTTGCTGGAAACACAGGCCTCTGCTGCTGCTGAATACAGCTCCGTGAGTGGAGATTAGCAGAGACAGCTATCGTTGGGCCTGTAGGTGAATGGATTACCCTTGATTTAATAAGAAGTAACAGGCCATTATTTCCAAAGCTACAGGATGGAAAATGACATCTGGATTCTGGATGTAAACATTATTTATCATGTCGGATGCTTTGCTGTTCTTGCCAGTAGCCCGTGCTCTGCTGAGGCTTTTATTTCAGAGGCAAATGAACGGTGAGTGCAGCGTGGATTTATTCAGATTTATCTGAGCTCTGTGTTCCTTGGTGCAGCAGTGACCTGGCTCAGCCTGGAGCTGGGCATTGCTGGTTCTCTGGCCAGGGTGAGTGGACAGCCCCTGAGCTGCTGGGGGGCAGTGGAGCTGCAGGCTGGGAGCTCCTCCATCCTCTGCTCCTCTGCCAATCCCCATCCAGAGACATCAAAAGCACAACGAGATGAGGAGAGAGAAGCTGCCAAGCTGCAGTGCAGTGTCACAGGTGTGATGAGCAAAGGGCTAAATGACTTTTGCTAACACACACAAAGGGGTTTCCACCTCTGCTTTTTGGAGAGTAAAAGAGTTGGAAGGTGTGTCCATAAATCCCACCGGGGTTTGTTTGCACTGAACACCCAGTGAACTTATTGTGCTGAATGTTTTGATTAATTTCTGTACAGCCCAGCAGCTGGAAGGCCTCAAGATGGTAGATCACATTATATGGCACTTTCTACATGTATTTCTAACCTCACATAATGGTGAATTAATTTGGGGCAAACCCTTTCATGCTCATGGGAGATAAAAGTCTTTAGAATTTACCCTAGCTTGGGTAATCCAAGAAATTCGCTAAAAGAGGTGGCTGATGGATCTGTTCTGTCAAAAAAAATCCTTTAATAATATTGAATTATTGTTACAACTAATTTTATTCTTGCTTTCTTCACTACCATGCAAAAAGTTAAATGATACATTGACTTAATGGAATTATTTCTCCTTCATTTCTTCTCTTTTGAGTGGTAAATTCAGGAAGGAAAAAAGAGAGAATAGGGGATAAAGGATTGAAAACCATACAGACAGCAGGTGCAGAAGTGGAAATAAAATATTGCACAGGACTTTTCTGATAATAATTAAAAATATTCTGCAAATGAAACTAATACATTTTACATTTCTTCAACTGCAAATTTTTAAGAGGTCATAGAATATTTTTGAAGCTGGACCTGCTATGAAATGAAATGCTGGTAAGTATCCTGAAAGTGGCATTCTGCAAGAAGATCCTGCTGCTGTGGCTCACCTCTCCAGAGGCAGCTGAATCAGTCACTCTGTTAAAGTGTGTTTTGTGCTGAGTTCACTTCTGTCGGTTTTGGTGTTCAGGCTTTGGGGCTGGGGAGAGCAGAGGACTTGGGAGGAGATCTTTATCCTATCTCAGCAGACAAGGAGTGCTGAGTGACTCTTCCTGGATGTCATTTCCCCAAGCTCTGCCCAGGAGGGATGGGCAGGAATTACAGGTGGTTCAGGAGCTTTGTGCCCTGGTGTTTGCAGAAGGTGAGCTCTGCATGGGGGACCCCTGCAACTCCAAATTCCACAGAAACTCATCCCTGAACATCAAAATGCCACCAAACTCAAATAATTTATAACAGCACAAGCTTGTGTCCCCTTCCCTGTACAAGTATTACTGTCTCTGTGTAGTAATGAATTCATTGATTTTACCATTTTTTATCAAATCAGTTGTTTCAGAGATAAATGTCCTTCATTTGCAGTTATTAAATCTGCCATGTCTAGGACAGCCATTGGAATAATTGTCTAGTGTGGACAGAAAAAAAATTATCCATGTCCTCCTGCTAGTTGATTTAATATCCAGTGTCCTTCTCCCAGTGACAGAGTCTGAAAGGTAAGATCTTAAAACTCACCCAAGATAAGATGAGGTGAAACCAAGAGCAATCTCATGGGACTGGAGAAGGAGCTCTGGCTCTTCCAACAGGATGAGATCACTTTGGCCACAAGGTCAGAACAGAGTGACAAAACTCTGCTATACACTTCAGGAAAAAATCCATTTTATTTCGCTGTTCCCTTCAGCTTGGGATGGGGCAGCAGGAGAAAAGAGCTGCCTGAGGAGGGACAGGGACATGTGCACAGTGAGGGAGGGAAATGTCCCTTCTGAGGGAGCCCCAGTTCCACATTGTTAACCTCTTGCTACTGCTGAACAGCTGGAAGCTGAGTGCTGCAAATTAAAATTATTTCCTTGGCTAGCCAGAACAATCCTCCATCTCTTCAAGGCTCTGCCCCTTCCTGCTGCAGAGAGACGAGCACACACAGGCTGTGCTCCCAGGGCTGCTCAAATTGCTCTGGGTGCTCTGGGTCCCTGTGTCCCACCCCACTGGCATCCCCACGCAGGGTCCAGCTGCAGGGAATTTGCAGTGAGAGGCTGTGAGAGGCTCAGGGACACGGCCCTGTGCTGACCTGGGCCTGGATACATCCCTGAGAGGGAATCCCTCAACGCTGCCCTCTGCCAGCCTGTCCCCACCCTGCAAGGCCATCGAGGCATTCGTGTCTCCTGTCCTCACAGGCTGGAGGGGTTCTGTGCCGTTTTGGACCTTGTCTGGACCTGGAACACAGACCTGGATGGGTTCTATGCAGTTTGGACCTTGTCTGGAGCTGGATCACAGACCTGGATGGGTTCTGTGCCGTTTTGGACCTTGTCTGGAGCTGGACCACAGACCTGGATGGGTTCTATGCAGTTTGGACCTTGTCTGGAGCTGGACCACAGACCTGGAGGGGTTCTGTGCCGTTTTGGACCTTGTCTGGACCTGGAACACAGACCTGGATGGGTTCTATGCAGTTTGGACCTTGTCTGGAGCTGGACCACAGACCTGGAGGGGTTCTGTGCCGTTTTGGACCTTGTCTGGACCTGGAACACAGACCTGGATGGGTTCTATGCAGTTTGGACCTTGTCTGGAGCTGGACCACAGACCTGGAGGGGTTCTGTGCCGTTTTGGACCTTGTCTGGACCTGGAACACAGACCTGGATGGGTTCTATGCAGTTTGGACCTTGTCTGGAGCTGGACCACAGACCTGGAGGGGTTCTGTGCCGTTTTGGACCTTGTCTGGACCTGGAACACAGACCTGGATGGGTTCTATGCAGTTTGGACCTTGTCTGGAGCTGGACCACAGACCTGGAGGGGTTCTGTGCCGTTTTGGACCTTGTCTGGACCTGGAACACAGACCTGGATGGGTTCTATGCAGTTTGGACCTTGTCTGGAGCTGGACCACAGACCTGGAGGGGTTCTGTGCCGTTTTGGACCTTGTCTGGACCTGGAACACAGACCTGGATGGGTTCTATGCAGTTTGGACCTTGTCTGGAGCTGGACCACAGACCTGGAGGGGTTCTGTGCCGTTTTGGACCTTGTCTGGACCTGGAACACAGACCTGGATGGGTTCTATGCAGTTTGGACCTTGTCTGGAGCTGGACCACAGACCTGGAGGGGTTCTGTGCCGTTTTGGACCTTGTCTGGACCTGGAACACAGACCTGGATGGGTTCTATGCAGTTTGGACCTTGTCTGGAGCTGGACCACAGACCTGGAGGGGTTCTGTGCAGTTTTGGACCTTGTCTGGAGCTGGAACACAGACCTGGATGGGTTCTGTGCAGTTTGGATCTTTTCTGGAGCTGGACCACAGACCTGGAGGGGTTCTGTGCAGTTTGGATCTTTTCTGGAGCTGGACCACAGACCTGGAGGGGTTCTGTGCAGTTTGGATCTTTTCTGGAGCTGGACTACAGACCTGAAGGGGTTCTGTGCAGTTTTGGACCTTGTCTGGAGCTGGAACACAGACCTGGATGGGTTCTGTGCAGTTTGGACCTTGCCTGGAGCTGGATCACAGCCACCACAGACCTGGAGGGTTCTGTGCAGTTTGGACCTTGCCTGGAGCTGGATCACAGCCACCACAGACCTGCAGGCAGGAGTGGCTCAGGCTGCTCTCCCTGCTCATGGAAGAAGTTGGGCAGGCATTGCCAAGCTGCTGGAATCAATAATGGTTGAAAACAAGGCAGTGATTTTCTACCTAAAGGGATGAGTGTGTACACATGAGGTGAGTCTGAAACCAGTCCCATCAGTGAGGAGCAGCAGGAGGATGGTACAGGAGCAGAAGACCATAACCAGCACCCTCAGCTGCTTTGGCTCTGTCACAGAGGAGCAGACATCCTCAGTACACCTGTAAATCAGACCTCCAGGTGTTTCCAAGATGAGGAGTCAGACCAAACTCTGGGCAGGGAACAAGGGATGTGGAGATGAGCACAACAAGCAGAGTGAAAATGTGGATTGAGCTTCATTTCTCTGTGTTTCCCCTTCTGCTGGCCAAACACTGCAGTTTCTTCTTGTTAGACCTCAAAAATGTATTCCAGGAGTGCAGCAGCTCTGGGAAGACCTGTGGGAGACTGGTCCTGCCCCACTGCTCCCAGTGCTTCCAGAGGTGAGTGAAATCTCATTCCACCTTTCCACCTGCAAGGATCTGGAAGACTCAAGGCCTTTCATCAGTTTATGGCCTTGTGTGTGGTTCTAGTCAAATCTCATCTCCAGGGTGCAGTTTTTCCTTAAGCCTTTCATGGGTCCTGTCTCACTCCTCAATCCCAGAGTGTCCCTTGCTGTCTGCCTTCCATTTGTTCTGCTGGATCTCAGCTGTGGCCAAGGCCTGGACATCCTTTGCTGGTAGGGCTGGTGAGCTCCACTCTCCCAAGGCTGTTCCCTGTGGAACACATAAAAGGGGCTTAAAAAATTTAAGTGTCTTTCCAAGTGAGCATCAGCAAGGCTGATGTTCCCTTTTGTATTAGGCTCAGCTCATCATTCCCAGGCCACTGCTCCTCTCAAAGATAAAAGATTGTTTCTGGACGTTAATAAAGTCCCTCCTTCAGTGAAAGCACTGCAGGCTAGTGGTCAGCAACAACCATAGACTCCATTCCCTTTTAAATAATCTCCATTCCCCATTTCCCTTGTTGTACCAATGCAGTCAGGATCCAAAACTGTGGGGCTACATCCCCTCGAAGACCCTCAGAGCTGATACCAAGGTGTGCAGGATCTGTGCTAAAATAAATAAATAAAAGCATCCTGATGCCTGTGCAAGGAAAATTCCACATATTCATCCCCCTGTTTCCTTTATCACTTATTCTGTAACAGCTGTTTAATTAATTGCTTGAGTGATTTCCTAATACATCTTATTTACATACAAAATTACAGAATAATGGTTTGCCTTTGAGTTGAGTGAGAATTTAAGGTCTGCTTGCCATGCCTCATGGAATATGGTTACTCAACAAGAAATAAAAGTTCTGGTTGTTTTGGGCTGTTTCTTTTTCGTTTTTGTTTTTGTTTTTGTTTTTCTTTAAAAACAAAAAGAAGGAAAATTCTTTTCCTCCACAGGTTCTGCTGCTGTTTTTTACAGGCACAACTGAATGATGCTTCGATAGCAGCAAGAAGGAGCAAGGTTCCTTTTGAAGGTGATTCAAATCCTTGGGGGGAAAAAAAATAAAAATGTAATGAATAGGATGGCTTCTATTGAAGAGTCAAGAGTCATATAGCACCAGTGGAAACAACAGAAGTTTATCACTGCTGCTCAGGTTTGTTCCCTGGCTGGCAGGGCTTGTCCTGGAAGCGGGAGGTGTGTGAGCCGTGAGGGTCCTGCTCTGGTGGGCTTTTCCCTGCACAGCTCTCCTCCCCACACAGAACCCTTTTCTCCAGACCACAGCAGCACCAGGAGCTGTGTCAGTGCTGCTGAAAAGCCTCGTGGCAGCCCATGTTCTCCTTCCATGGACCTGGTGTGTGCAGGCAGCAGCTGCACCTTTTTGTGCTGACCCTGCACTGCAAACTGCCTCCCAGGGAAACACTGGGCAGGCACAGGCCTGGGGAGCAATGTGGTTTGGATTTTCCTCACTGCCCAAAGCCCAATGTTCATTTTACCTAATGTGGGGCAGCTGATGGGCCTGGATTTAGGGGATAATTCCATGTTTTTCTTGCTTAGTCAGGGAAAGAGCCAGAACCCTGAGGTGGCAGCTCACCAGCGTGGCCTTCTGAACGTCAGCTCGTCTGTGTTGGCTACAGCAGAAATCTTCAGCACCTGCATTTCCAGCTTAGAAACTGGAGTTATTTGGAGAGCTGTGGAGCCCTCGTGCTGCCCAGCAGCACAGCAGCTCTGACACAGCCAGCCTTGGCCCTGCTCAGTGCCTCAGGCCATGTCTCAGCATGGCATCACCTGCATTTTGGATCATGAGAGAAGTTATGGGCTGGCTGCACTGGAAAATTTGTGGCTCTGGACAAATTTAGGAGCTGGTTCCCACAGTGGAAACCCATCCCAAATGAAATATTTCATGTAAGACTTTTCAGTCAGGTTGTTGCTGGAACCCAACCCAAGGTCCCAAGGCAAAGGTTGCTCTTCTGGGTCAGGTTTCTGTTGAGTCCCAGCCTCCTCTCCAGGCACCATCAGGGAAGGGCAGCACTCCTGCTCTCAGGGCTGGGCCAGAGGTGCCATGGCTTGTTCAGGGGGGCTGTGCTCTGCAGGCAGTAAGATACAAGTTCCTGTGTAAGCACCTGGCTGATCCTGGTCCTTAAATACCAGAAATCAGTGGCTCATACACAGATACCAACAGCAGCCATGGCCTTAGAGGATTTCCTAGAGACTTGCATCTCTGGACAACTAGAAGAAGAAATTTCTTCTTTTCACTACCAGGTGTCACAATTGATCTCTTACTGCTGCCTCCTCAGAAGTCTTACAGTATCTTTTTGGTTGCTAATGATCCAGTACAAGTATTTAAAACATTCTTGAATACACCATGGCTGTGAGATTATTTTTCTCACCACTCATAGGGCAGCTGATATTAAATCCATATGAAGAACTATTGCACTTTTTACTAAGTGTAAAAGGGAAAAATACTACCATTCATTTGTGTTACTCTTTCTTTCTAACTATCTTCACTTAATAAGGTATTTTCTTGCAACACAGTGTCTTATATATTCTGTGTTTTATAAAGCATCTCCTGGGAAAAATAACCAAGGAAACACAATTTTTCGGAACCATCTCCTTTTATTAAGAATAATGAAAAGGAAACAAGAGCCATTCCAGCAGTCAAACATCCTTCTACACTTTCTTATTGGCCTTTTTATGACAACTGTGTCTCTCAGCACATAACCTGAGCTGCCTGAATTTGTTTGTGTATTTATATCTGTCCTTTTAGTTGCTGAGTGTGGATCAGGGTGGAGGTGACATATAATGGACATGTAGAGCATCTGACACCCATGTCCACACACAAAGGATGGAAATCCATCAGAAATACTGGACAGCAGTGAGGTCTACCTTTGGCAGCAAGTTTTAAAGCCTGAATGGAGGGTTTGATGATTCTTTTCCCTGGCCCTGGATTCACAGTATCACAAGGAGCCTGCTCTCTGCAGCAGGCACTGCTTGGGTGCCTGGAATCAACCACACACCTGCAGGAATAGATCCCAAAGGGACCCTGCACCCTCTTCCAGTGGGTTTTGCACCTCCATGATTTTAATTACAGCACCTCCCAGGACTGTTGGCTGATCTCTCTGTTGGCCCCCCTCTGAACTGGGTGTGATGCAGTCCCAGGCTGGAATAACCCTCTGTGTCTGTCTCCACAGGGCCAAGGAATGTGTCAGTGCCCATGGGACACCAGCTGGCTGGTGACTGCCACCTGCAGAACCCATCTCAAGCCTCTGGTCCCTGTCTAAAGCTGTAATTTATACCCTTGGCAGGTACTCAGACTTGTTTTTAAAGCATCAGTCATTCCTGAGAAGTCATAGATGATTCAGACTCCCTCTATAGGTTCTTCTGCCAGATATCGATCCTGGGGACATTAATTATCAATTACAAAAGGTTTATTTCTGGCAACATTCATGACTGAAAGATCTGCATATTTATTTTGCTGAGTGATTTATTGATGCATCATTACATGTTTCATGGAAAACTGCATTTTATAGATGATGGTGGGGAGAAAAGCCTCCAAAAACTCCACTTCAATTAGAAAAGAGCACTCAGAGAGCAATAGCATGGTATTTCTTTAGTTTGCCTCAAACACAGAGACTGAAAATACCTTCCAGTTCCCCCCTGCCCACTGGGGAACTGTTAAAGCACTTATGGCATAAATCACCACACTGGCTGTAAAACCTACAGTGTTGCAGGTGCTCCACATCCCAGTTTGCATTAATGAAAGGACTAAAGAGCCTGCCAGGGGCTGGGACAGCCATTTGTGAGGAATGGCTTCTTGGAAGATGCAATGCCCTCTGCAAGGAGGCAGCTGGAGCCATCAAACAGGTCCTGGTACTCTCTAAAAGCTGCCACACTTATGATCCAGGGAAGGGAAAACCCATACCAGGGTTAAGGTGAAAAGATGATTTCTAATTCCTCTTTTTTTCAGTATAAATGTGCCAAAGCTTGTATTGCTTCTGCATATTTGGTTGCAAAGGGTGTCAGTGGCTTGAAGGCTTCCTGTAGCCAAAGGCCTGACCCTTGTCCCTTTGTCCAGTGGAATGCAGTGACAGGGGCAGGGTTAACAACTTTCCTTGCCAGGAAACTCCACTTTCTTAAAAAGCTTCATCACATCTTCCAGCACAGAGCTCTGCCCACTGCACCACCCCATGTCCACTGGCTGCACCTCTCCACACTGACCATTAAACAGATCTCTGGTAACAGGCCTTCAAATGATATGAGAAGAAAAAGAACAGAGTTATTGAAATTCAAATAACTGTAATACAGTAGATGCAGCAATTCCTCAGTGTCCATTCTGCTTATTTGCATCATTAATTGTTGTCTGATTAAAAATCGTTATGAGGCTGGGAACAAGTTAAAACAGAAAAACAAAACCTGGTGTGGTAGGAGAGATAGGGCTTTATAAATCACACTGAAAGCTTAAACAGATTCCAATCTGCAAACCAGAAATAATTCCACTCTTAAATAGAGAGAAATGACGATGCCTAAACATAGACCTTCCCCAGTTCAAAGAGTAAAATAAAGAAATCAATAGAGTCCTGTAAACTGAACAAGGGGAAGAGTGGAAATTCACAGTATGCTAAGCTGCCATGGAAGTTTGAGCCTTGGAGTTTAGGTATTTTCCTCTTTATCCCTGGACACCCAACCTGGAGATGTGAGGAATGGTCTGGAGAGGAGAACTTCTTGTTTAATGGGATCCTGGGTTGCTGTTTGTGCTCCTGCAGCTGCCAGGGAACAGCTGGTGGCTCTTTCCAGCACACAGGTTGGCCTCAAAGTTGGACCTGGAGATGGAATTCTCACTTCTCCTCTTTTCCCAGGCTGTGAGCAACAGGACAAGAGGAAATGGCTTCAAGCTGCACCAGGGGAGGTTCAAGTTGGACATCAGGGAGAATTTCTTCACTGAAAAGGTGGTTAAACCTTGGAAGGGGCTGCCCAGGGAGCTGCTGGAGTCCCCATCCTTGGAAGTACTCAGAAAACAGCTGGATATGGCACTTAGTGCCATGTCTGGTTGGCAATGTGGTGATGAGTCAAAGGTTGGGCTCCATGATCTTGGAGGTCTTTTCCAGCCTAAACGACTCTGTGATTTTGTGATTTTGGGTGGAATGTAAATGTAATTTTAGGGACAGCACATTAATGTAAATAGATATGTGGAGCCGTCAAAAGGTTAATAATCCCAGAACAAAAATTCTTAGACAAACTGTCCTGCAGTTGAGCTGTTAGCAGAGCTATTAAATTTAATTGCAATGTAATTACACAGCCATACACCTCACTGATACCCAGCTATCCACACACAGAGCACAGGGGCCTTGCCTCACTCAGGTGCATCCTGCAGCCAGGTGTGTTGCTGCCCTCCCAGGCAGCCCTTAGCCCAGGCAAAGAGGGTCAGGCTGCTTTGCAGAGCAGGGACAAGGAGCAAGACAAGCTGTGATGGTGCTGTTTGCTGTGAGGAAAGCTGACACTCCTCTCAGGCTTTGTGGGATTAGGGCCAAGGCCAACAGCACATCTCTCCCTGCTGGGCTGGTCAGATATGCCTGCATTTTCCTGGGGGAAGCTGCTGTCTCCTGAATCACCCTCCTCCCCAAGGCAGTGAGCCCAGAAATGTGATTCTGTGCCACCAGGACTGGTTTCATGCTGAATGCTCCACAGCATCTTCACAGCCCAGGAGATGTTTAGTGAGGGAGCTGCCCCAGGAAGGGGGACCCTGGCAGCAGCTTTTGGGAGGTGTCAGCACTGCTGTGACCCTGGATCTCTTACAGAGGGCACAGCAGGCCAAACTCTCAGCTCCCTCTGGGCTTTCATTTCATGGTTTTAAACAAACAATTACACGTAAATAAAGGAAATGGCTGGAAGCAGCTACTTTGCTAGGAACTCACTGAGCTCATCAATTATGGAATGTGAATACATGTGGAATTTGTGCTGAGCTCCCCTTTCCTTGGGGGAGCTACCAGGAGAAGTTCTGCTGCTGCATTAAGTGGGAGCAGAGGATTTGCCTTGTCTCCTGTGATCTCCCAGTGCATTTTCACTGCTCCCTGCCTTTTGCAGTGGACAGTCTGTGATGAGTCAGTGGAAAATTACCTCCACCCCCAAGCCATTTTTCACTGGACTAATTGTGCAATGCTTTGAAAGAAATTACTTCCTGATCCCTGTGGGAATCCATGAAAGCCTTGAAAGTCTGATGTCTTTGCCTTTGGCACAGGTTAAGACAGGTACAACAAACCCCACTGGCAGCTCAGATCACCCTTTGGTTTTCTGTATTTTTGGCATCTGGATTATTTTGCCACCAGGACCCACTGCTAGCTGCAAGTGTTGTTAGTATCCATTAAATCCTTCCCCACTTTTTCAGTTCCCCAGCAATTGCATTTGATCCTTAAGTGAAAGGATAAAACACTGCTGAGTATTACACACCATGCTGGGAACTCAATCGCTCCTTGGTCAATCTGTCATGAGTCAAACAAACGAAAACCTAAAGAAAATAAAGTGAAAATTAAAACCCAATCCATGGGTGTGCCTGCAGTGGGCAAGGACAAAGCAATGTGCAGCTACAAAAGGAAATAAGAGAGGGGTAGGTTTTCTCCATGCTGTTTGTTTGAATAAGCCTCTGCCACAAGGATATTGTGGAGTGGTGCTTTCATTCCAAGAAGCATTTGTGAGAGTGCCAAAAACATGATACCAGGGGTTTTAGGAAGAAATGAAGGGTTCCCTGCTGCAAGGTAATGGTACTGATAAAATGGGATTTGGGGTGAGTGAGAGCTGGGGGAAGGTTCCTGCTGCCTGTGCAGGGCACTCAGCCAGAGGCAGTGACTGCAGAAGGTACCTGGGGCTGTCCACACTCCCTGGTCCTCCTCAGCAGAGGGGACCAACAACTGGAAGTTCAGATTTTCTCCATTCTGGTCCCAGAAGTCACCCAATGTGATGGTTTTTCCCTCTCTATCTTACAAGCTGATTTTGTGATCACAGAGGCTTCCTTTTCCCCTTGGCCCACCCTTCCTTTAAGCTTAATAAAAGTGGTAACTGAAGTAGCTTTTCTCCCCAGTGCCTGTCTGCTCAGTCTGAGAATCCCTTTTGCAGCCCAAATCCCAATCCAAGCTCCTCACCTGTGGAATTACTCAGTTTCCTTGGGACTCAGAAATTTAAAATACCTTAAACTGATCATTTGCAGCTGATTATTCTTGAAATAACTCTCTGGCTACCCAGCCCAAAATTCTGTCTGGAAGTAAATCTGATCTTTTTTTCCTGCCAGTGCTCTGGAGAGTTGCATGTCAGCTACAAATCTGTTAGATTTTAAACATCTTGCAAAGCCATGTCTTCAATTTGGTTGGCAATATCAGTTGTGCTCTGTAAGAGCCCTTCATGCAGCTCAGCTTTCCACAAAGGGGACCAGGAGAGTTGTGGACAGGGAGAGCTCTTGTGATCTGGATATTTTATGTAAATGTGGAGTCTGCAGGCACCTGGCTTCACCACAGCAATTAGGATCCTACGTGTGGTGGACTTTATTAGACACATAATCTGCTGTCTGCTGCAAATATGTGGGGAAATGTTCCATTTTCTCGTGTTTGTTTGTCATGGGTTTATTTTATATTGATATATGGAGCCCAGCAAGGGCAGGAACAGGCAGGTGCACAGAGGTTTTGTCCACACTCCCCTTGCACACAGGAGTGCCAGGCTGAAAGATTTCTGTGTGCATGGCATGTAAAGCTCTGTGCCACAAGTTGGGATGGCTGCAAAGACTGTCCCTGTATATCTCTGTCCCTGTATATCTCTGTCCCTTTATATCTCTGACCATGTATAACCTGCAGCCCTAATGAGGTGATTATAAATCCTTCAAACCTCTGCTTCTTGCAGGGCTGGGATGAGGATCTCCTGTGCTGCCTGGAGCTGTACAGGGTTTCTGTGCTGCTTTTTTATTGACAGGGATGAGGAAAGAGCTGAGGGCCAACATGCACATGTGCTGTGTGCTTGTACACAAACACAGCTTGTTTCTTTTTGGGAACTGTGCTTTAGTTTTGCAAAATAGGAAACAAGACAGCTTTGGAGAAAGCACATACAGGAATGAGCCCAAAAGATTGATCCTACCCAAAAGGAGTGTTCAGCCCTGCATAGCAGAGCGTGGGAGGAGGTGGCACCACAGAAAGGGCAGGGCTTTATCACTTAAGTCTCTATTTTTTTCCAGCACTTGCTTTTTCAGGTGTTACAGCACTTGGATATGAATCTGCCCCTGGGATCCTGATGATTTTTCAGTGCACACAAGCACCACACCAAAAAGCATGGATTACTCCAAGTCTTTGTAGAATGCAGGGAGATTTAAGGCACAGGTCTTTGGGGAAGCCAGAAACATATGGTGATCATATTAATGGTGATCTTCTACTGAGAACCTGCACCTCCTGGGCAAAGTGGTGCTGTTCTACAATATTCACTGTGTGATACAGACTGAAAAGTCAAAAATCTGTTTATCATGGGGTGTACACTTGATGTGCTGGGAATATAGGTCATTCTGCAGTCATCTCTGGGTGTTTCTGTGCTGATCAAGTACACATGACTGTGGTACAGTGCAGAGAAAAACATCTTCACTCCCTCCACGAGGACTGACAATGCTGTGAAAAAATGCTGGAGAATCCAGAGCCTGCAGTGTGCCTGTGTCGATGGGAGTGGAAATCAGCCACTTCTGGTGTCACCAATATTTCCTCTGGTCCTGCATAAATGATTGGTCAGAGAAGGGACTTTGACTAATTACTCCCAGTGTGCTGGAAGGCTTTCAGCTGAGCCAGGTACTCCAGCCAAGCAGGAATTATCAGGTACAAACACTTTGTACTGTATTACAACACCCACTCATTTGTGATTGGATTTGGAGGCAAACAAAGACCCAAATAATAGTAACCTGTGTCCATGGCAAATGAGCTGAACAATAAAGGGTAAAAATCACCTTTGTGTTGTAATTGATAACTCTGCCCTTCATCTGTCCCTTCCTTCTGCCTCTTTTCTTCACTCCAGCTCTCCACTGATAGATCAGGAGCAGACACATCACTGCAGGAGCAATGGGCAGAGCAAACAGGGATTTCCAGTGGGGTGCTGCTGCTCTACATGAGCAGAGCACTCCCTGGGACACACCTGGATTTACTCCCCAGCCCTGTGGCTCTGAGTTCCACTGCAGGAACCACTGGCCACACACACCAGGAGCAGTGATGGCTTTGCAAAACACGAACAGGTTCAGTGGAATTGCTGATAAATTGAACAGGGTGTTAATGTTGATGCTGAGTGCTTGTCTGCCTTTATCTTTTAAACCCAGCAGAGGGTGAGGATACATAACAGAGAGATACTTGGGATAAATAAACAATCATCTAGGAAGGGAGCTGAAGAGATGAACTTAACCCTATTATTTACTTCCTTTTTTGTTGTTTTTTTTTTCCCTCATCTTGACCCGGAGGAATGGGTGCCAACAAAGCTGTTGAGGAAGTGGACAAGTGGGCTCTCAATATACCACTTTACCAACATTGCTCAGAAAATTTCAGGCCTGTGGTGGTCAAAGCAGATCTTCCCTGCTCTCTGGCCTCCTCCTTCCTAATTTCCTGAGTCTTTTGTTTGCCATGGGAGAAGAGAAACCTTCCTCTGAAATGTGTGTGGCCAGTCATTCCTGCAGTGGAACTCAGAGCTGGGGAGTAAATCCAGAGTATGTTCCAGAGAGTGCTCTGCTCATGGAAATGGTTCTTCCTCTCCAAAACAACAATAAATGAAATTCAGTTGTCCTTAAGATTGCTTAAGGATCCAGGGACTGGTGTGCAGTGCCCAGCCCTCCTGCAAATGGCACTGTGAGAAAGACATTGGTTTCCACATTGACTGAATATCTTCCAGCAGAAGGTGTTGTGTTGCTGTCCTGGTCAATCCATGTTAATTAAATTGTTATCAACTTACTGAAATTTCCTTTTAAAAATGCTTGGGTTTGGATTTCTTTTTTTTTTTTTTAATAGAAAGATGCAGCATCTGCATACTAAGAAATTTCCATGTGAAAATGTTAACCTTAGTTTTTGTAATAAGGGAAGGGGAACTGCAGCAGTTTAATTTGCTGTTTTGAAACCTGGGTGTTTCAGTTGGCTCAGCCTGAGTAATGTCTTCTTAATGTTTTATTTATTACCCTCCTGGACCTGATTCAACACCTAGCTCCATGTCTCCTGTGAGGCTGGAAATTGGGCCTTGGCCATCTCCTTGCCCCCAGCACTGCCCTTGGTGGCTGAAGCTGCTGTCCCACTGCAGGGTGGTGTCCCCTGGCACGGAGCTGGGTGATGCTTTTTTGGTACCACGTGCCTGAGGTGCCTCCCCAGCTCTTTGCAGCTGCTCAGACATTGGCACATCTCTTGTCCCTGCCACCCTCACTGTTGCTTCACTGCTAAGTTCTACATTTTCTGAAGCTGTAAAAATCCTGCAAAAGCCCCCAACTTGGCTGACAGGGCCAAGCACCCCCAGCTGAAACTGTGTGTCAAACTGAAACTCAAACCAGGTGTGTTTTATGGCTTGTGGGGCTTTCAGGACCCAGACCTGCCCTTACTTAGATATTTGACTTTCTCTTTTTAATCAGTAGGTGATCTCAAGGTTTTCCTGGTGGTAGAGATTATTTCAAAGCACAGAACCAGGCCATGACTGACTGAATTCACCCTGCTATGACTTCATCCTGCTTCCCAGGATCACCCCAAACTGCTCTGCTGACACCATAAAAACTGTTCTATGGCATTCCCAAAGATACTGAACGAGGGACCAGCACTTAAATGCAGACCTTGGTCCTCTAATGAACTTCAGATGGAAAACTTATGTTCCATAGCTGTTAAACTGTTCATGGACAGCCATGGCACCTGTTTTGGTAAGACAGTGGTAATTACAGAGTCCAAACCCAGGGCTGATAGCACTGTTTGCTTCTTTATTTGTCACAGCAGGAATGTATCACAAGGACAATGCCCTCTGTCCTCCCTCAGTGTCCTGCTGGATGCTCCATCAGGGGCCTGGCCTCTTGGAAACACAAGGTTTTGGTTTTGGTGGAAAATGGGCCCCCTAAGCACCCCAGTGGTTCCAGGTGGGCTACAAACCAAATGAGTTATTACTGTGTATGAAGAGGAAGTGAGTGGCTTTGGACAATTTCTGTTCAGTGGCTCAAGCCTTGATTGACCCATCACTCACTTGAAATCTGGCACAGGAAGGAAGAGGAAGACACTTTTCAATGGTGGATTGAAGACTTCATGACAAAACAGAGCCCAAGGTGTGCTCTGGGCTATGCAGAGGCAAACAGGGCTCAAACCTCCCTGGCACTGATTTGGTCAGTCAGATCCCATCCTGTGGAAATGGAACAGAACAGGTGCCTGCTGAACTCCCTGCCACTGTCTCTGCTGACTCTGAATCACATCCACATCTCCCTGCTTTGCCATTCCATCCCCACTCCTTCTCCCAGCAGAATGGCTGCTGCCTCTCCAACTAATTCACTTTATTTGCTTCAGTGATTGTACCTGGCATCCTCTCCCATATCTTCGCCTGGGCTTTCCTTTAATTCTCCCTTCTCTCTGACTTTCTCAGAATATGTTCTCCATGGTATTAAGGATGGATTTACTTCTGAGCAGGGAAAACTAAAAAGTCATGAAAATCCTTTACTGTTCTAATTAGAGTTGAGTAATGTGTGTAGACAGCCAGCCTTACCTGTACCAGTAAATGGAGGATTTGGGAATCCAAGGGCCTTTTGCTTTATTACTCAGTGGAGAACTATGAAACTTTCTATTTAATTATTACCAGGAACAACATAAGCAAGGAACAACTGCCCTGGCACAGTGTGGTGGGCACAGGGAGCTTAAATAGAGGATTTGGGGATCAGCCAGTCCTGGCTGATTGGACCTCGTTTTTCTCTGACTTCAGAAAAGCCACCTCTGTTTTTCTGCCCTGACTTTTCACGTGTGCAAGAAAAATTCGTGTGTGCCTTGTGTGGTAAATGTGGGAGGAGTTTTAGGAGGTGGCAAGTTTGTCAGGAATCTTTGCAGTGGTGGCCAGGTACAAAGATGAAGGATGAGAAATAGCAGAAGGCAGCAGAGACCCCACAGGTGGATTCCCACAAACCTCATGCAAGGCAGTTTATTCTGTGCCTCGATTTTCCATCTCTCAAGTGGGTACTACAGGCAACACTTTCATTTCTTTGGTGTATGTAACCAAGACTAAAACCTTGATGGAACCCTGAAGCTTTGAAAATTAAATGCTCTGTCACCCAGTAAGTTGTTTTCTTCATCAATAAACAACTTTTTCTGGCAATGGAAGAAAGTAGACAAGAATGAATCTGAAAAGAAGGGTGTTAATAGGTTAAGAGAAATCCTCCCACCTTTCCAGAAGGGAATGCACATTTATCTGAATTGGCTGATTGGAGTTGGTTATGAAAATTAATTGTTAATATCTACACATGCTTTATTCTGTTACAAAGAAGTCACAAATCAAATTAGGACAAAGATTTCTCTTTAATTTCTGTGCTATTCTACTCCTTCTTTTTTAATTACTGCACTTTATATAGTTTTTCATCTAAATCTGACAGCTTATTAACAGGCTAGAAACCCACAAATCTGCATTTTTTTAAAGCCCATAATGAGAAGAATTGCAAACACTCCTTCAATATATATATTTCTTCTGTATTTCTAGAGGCAGATATTTAAACCTTAGCCTCAGTCTCTCCACAGGCAACATTTGGGCAAATCCAACTCCTTTCTTTAGGTGGTTGAGCACTTACAGAGTCACATGGAGGGGGCAAACACAGCACCACAGCTGGGTTTTTTGGCTTAAATCAGGTGCAGGCATTTAAATAGATGGTGGAGGGGAGCAGAGCCCCTGCAACACCAGGGGAGGTGAATATTCTGCTCTGCTGACCTGCCTGTACAGAGAAATTTAAAGAAAGAGGTAAGAAAAACAGGCCTGTGTTTGCAGCAGGTATTGCCCATGTTTTCTGAAGACCAAAGCAGCCCTGGGAGGTGTGGTGTGAGCTCAGCCCTTGGCATGATAAACACTCCTGGGATAATTTAGATGTAGAAACACAATTTCCATTGCAATGAGGCCGGGGGCCAGAAGTCTGTGTGGTGCTGTTTGTCCCCTGAGTGCAGCAAGGCTCTCACAGAGGCAGCATCAATTCCCTGTGCCAGGATTTCATAACTTTTGGAGGTAAGAACCTGTTCCCTTCATGGAAGAGGATGTCACAGCTGGACTAAGGACCTCAGCAGATTAAATTCTGCTCCTTCTCCACTCTGAGTCTCTTTATTTCCTTACTGGTAAATTCTTCTTGCACCACAGCAGCCCTCACTGTTTTTTCCTATTCCCTTACTATCCCTGTGGGCACTTTCATTTGAATTTCTGATTTTTTGGGAATCCAGCTGATTCTTTAGGCAGGTGAAATCACGTATGCAGGAGAACTTGGCAAATAACTGGAAATAAGAAAACTCAACGTTAATTATTTGTGAGCATGTCATAAAGCTTGTTTGTTTTCCTCACCGCCTCCAAATCTCCAAAAAGCAAAGTGCTCTGCCCTTTCAAATCATGCTTTGTAACCACTTCTCTGTTATAATCAGATTTTTGTTTGCTGAGATGAGAAAGGCAATGAAGGAGAGGCAAATGTGTTGTTTCATCTGCCTTGTAGACCCCAAAATAGGCAGCCAAGGCCAACCTCCAGTGTCCTCTGCCTGCAGCCCAGGGCAAGGGACAGGAACTGAATAACCCAAGAGAACAGGAAATACAAAGAGAATTTATGAAGGCATAAGAGTTCTTGTGTTTCATTGTTTAAGCTCCTTGAGAACTGAGAAGAATCTCCTGAAATGTAAGGTCTTCCTTATTTATCTAATTATTCTCATTTTTTTTTTCTTGGAAGCCCAGGATGGCATTTTCCAAGGGGCAGAAACCTGGACAAAAGAGAAAATCCAGCTGTTCTTGTGCATCAGCCTTTTCCCCAGTACTGTGGGAACTTGGGCTGCCCTTGCTGGCCCTCACTAAATCGATGTGTTTTTCTTGAAGAAGCTGAAATGCTTGCACATTTCCATGGTAAATCAGCATTTTTTTGTGCAGAAAATTTTGCCCTTGCACAGTTTGCCCTGAGAAGCTGTGGCTGCCCCATCCCTGGAAGTGTCCAAGGCCAGGTTGGAGGAGATTGGAGAAATCTGGGATAGTGGGAGGTGTCCCTGCCCATGGTGGGGGGTGCAAAGAGGAGCTTTAGGGTCCCTTCCACCCCAAAGCATTCTGTGATTCCAGCTGTGATTTTCTCTCAAATGCCACTGCAGGGCACCCACCCAGCTGTGTCTCTGGTACCACTTTTCCATGGGTCTTTGCAGGGCATAAAGGACACAGATCTCGTGTCTTCAAGAGGGAGCAGGTTCTTACCAACAGTGCCAGGTTAGGAACAGATTAATGGGTGGTTGTCCCTGCTCTGGAGGACTCTGAGCTCTGACCAGTCCCTGGGTGTGAGTGTGGCCAGGAAGCCCCTGGCCATGCCTGAGCAGCTGAGCTCACATCTCCTGAGATCTGGGGTGTGTTCAATATTGGCTCCTCCAAGAAATAACACAGGAGGAAGAGGACATCTTGCTCTTCCAGCAGTGGGTTTTTCACTTCTTTACTGATTTGCTCCCTTGAAATCTGCACTCATTTCAACTTTGTGGTGAAAGAAAGCAGCTCTGTGCTCAGCTCAGCATTGGCTGTGCAGGCAGGGACAGGGTTTTTCAGGATTACATCAGATTTGTTACCTCTGTCCATCTTAGAGACACAACAGAGAATTCTGGCTGGACTGAAAGGAGTCTGGAGAGCAGTCCAATGCTGGGCTCACCCATTTGTTTTGCACTGCTGCAAGATCCTGGAACAATTGGCACAATTAGACATGCAGAAGTATTTGAGCAGCAATACCTACTCACAATGAAGCAATTAAGACAATTACTGTATGTTTTATGTAACAGGACAAATGGATCTCACTCTTAAAGTCTTTGAAAACCTCCTATAAAAGCTCTAATAATGCATTAATGTATTAATCCTGCTAATCCTGTCAAACTACCCAAGTGTTTCCGTGCAGGGGCTGATAGGAGATCTCAGCACTGAGAGGAGGAGCAGCAGCCACTTGCTGGAGCTGCTTTTTTAATTGTTCATGTCAGGTGCTGCAAATCACAGTGACAGGGTGGCTGAAGGGTGGGGTGGAGGGGGTTGGAGGGGATCTGTGAAGTTCATTTAGCCCAGCCCCTGCCCAACCAGGTTCACCTGGAGCAGGATCACATCCAGGCAGGCTTTGAATAGCTCAGAGACTCTACAAGGGATAAGGGAGAGGAGAAATTTTGGAAAGACTCTCTTGACCTTGGCCTTGGAGAAGGTTCCCTGACTTGTGCAGGCTGCCACTCCTATGGAATCCAGGAAAAACACAGCAGTTCCTCCTGAGTCACAGATCTGAAGGCAGAGGGGCTGTGGCCAGGACTGATCTGGGGGGGCTGGTGGTCCAGAGCTCCCCAGGCAAGGGGCAGCCCCAGCCAGTGCCCCTCCCTGGACCTCTTACCACAGCACAACCTGTCACCTCTGCAGCCCAGGGCTTTGGGACAACTGAGCTGAGGCTGAGCTCTGGGAGATGGGCCAAACATCCAGTCAGGGAGTAAAAATAAAAACTAATGTAAATGGGAAGATATTTTGTAAAGTCAGAGGTACAGGTGGCACAGAGGCAGTGTGATGGAGAAAGGAGAGAAATAAAAGAAAACTCTGTTTCTATTTACCTATACTTAGGTCAGATCCAAGAGGCCTCCCTGATTCTGCATTATCAGGCTGGCAAACCATTTGCAAGACCTGCTTAAACATGGGCCTGTGTCTCCTGCTCTCATATTCTTAGAAAACTCAGGGGAGAAGATGCTGATTTGGATATACAAGTTCTTAGGGTTTTTTTCCTTTTTTTTTTTTTTTTAAATCTTACCTAATACTCTGTTCCAGCTGCAGCATCTCCCCACATGGATCTCTTTGATACCCAACACAAATTCAAATGAGATTTAACCCTCCACCCACCAGGCTCCTGATGCCTCAAAGCTTTGGTAACTCCTTAGCGAGTTGTTAACCTGTAGTAGGATAACAAACTCTTCTCTGCCTGGCATGGCAGTGCTGAAATCTCAGTGTGAAGCCTTTCTCACAGAGCCAGCCTTGCATTTCACAGCATCCCAAAATTGCCAGTCACATTTATACAATAATATACATCTCACTGATACAAGTAGCTCATTAATAGCTCTTAATTGAGACTAGACTCAATGGCTAAGCAGCCACTTGGAGAAGATAATGGGTGTGAGGTGAGCGACCCCTGCACAGTCTTTGAGAGATTTCAGAGTGCCTGGATTTTCAGAAGAGTCTGGGGAAATTAGACACAAAATACCTGTTGTATCTCACTGAGAATGGGATATTTGGGCTAGTTCAGAAAAACCCCAAATCTCTATTTTAATTTTTCTGCATTTTAGGTCTTGATCTGAAAGCCAAGGCTAATGCTTCTTTTCCTAATTTAGAGGTACATGGGTCCCTTAAGGTCTGTGAGTTATGTAGATGTGAGTTTACTTGGGGCTAGTTAAGTAAAGTACAAAGAATCCAGGACACCCACGAGCAAAGACCGTGCCTTCTGCAAAAGAAAAGCCTTGGAATCCAGTCCTTGTGTATAGCAGAGGCCATTGTACAACAGGAGACTCTTCTGTGGAAATGCTGCCCTGACCCTCACCTGGACTATTTATGCTGATTTGCAGCAGATGAGTATCTGCCTCTCTGTGCCTAAATATTGTGAAGACTCACATTTAGCAGGCAGAGAACGAGATGGAGGGGAGAGGTTGTGCCCTTTATCCTGTGAAAACTTTTGAAGGGGAAATTTCTCAACGAAACCCTGCGGTTTTTGCTGAGGAATGGTGTGAAACTGCTCCCAGGGAAATGCACAAGAGGGTGGCAGTGTCGTGCTGGGGGGAAGAGGGGTGCAGACCCTGTCCCTGAGAGAGCAGCCTGGAAAATCACCAAGGAAAAGTGCGGCTTCTCATCCTGGAATGGATCAGGGCTGGAGGATGGAGGCACTGGGGCCCTGCAAGGACCCTGCCAAGCCGGGCTGGTGTTGGACAACATCTGGATGTCCCAACACAGAGATCAGCTCCAGCAGCACCCAGCAAGCGACAGCCACCACCTGCCCAGGAAATCTTAATTAAGGCAAGAAATCCCTTCTCCAAAGGGAGCCATCTGGCAATCCAGTGGCAGGAGGGGCTCTGAGCAGCCTCAGCCCGGGCTGTGACTCAGCCAGGACCCCACGGGAATGGGAAATCGGGGCTGGTGATTCAGTGTTAACAAATCTCTCCCTGCCGGGGGCAGGTTGTAACACCCGGACCAGCCTTTGGCACGCACCACAAATCTGTTTATGCAGCTCCATTTAAGGGCACTCTGTGGGAGGGCTGGCGACCTCAGCTCCTGATTCTGATGGCAGGAGGTGTTTACAAAAATTAAGGTTATCGATTGCAGTGATTCTTTCAATCAGCCTATTAATGCTCGTTTTATGTAACAGGACAAATAGATCACTGTGTAAAGTCTTTGAAAATCCCCTGTGAAAGCTGTAATAATGCTTTAATGTATTAATCCTCTTAATCCTGTCAGACTCCCAAAGAATTTCTGTAAAGGCTGACAGGAAATCTCAATACCAACAGCAGAACCAGCAGCAGACACTTTTCTATAGGTGGTTTTTAACTATTTGTTGGTCTCCCCACTTTAAAATACTCCTGAGCTGACGGTGAGGGAATTGCAGTTTGTGGAACTCAGGGAAAGATTTTCAGCTGTTTTATGGGTTGCATTGTTCCTTAATTTACATCACGTTAAATCAAAGTTACTGCTGGCTGTCAGCATGAGGCTGAGGGTCAGCATTTTACATCCCCTTTCCCTGCACCTCCCTCCTTTCTGCTGTGTGCACTTTGCCTTTGTCACCTCCCCTGGTCCTTGCAGGCACTGGAGCTCCCCAGCGTGTCCCAGGATGGTGATGCTCACCCTGGTTCTGACTGCATTCCACACTCCTGGGGGCTCCACAGACTCTGCAGGCTGGCTCTGGGACTTACAGGACAGCAAAGCTCTGTCACAATGCCCAGGCACCCCTTTGCCCAAGTGCTGGGATGTAGAGAGTAACTTTGAACAGGGGAAAATCAGATAGTGAAATGTTAGCAACATAATGGCAGTGCTCCTTTGAAAGGTGGCACCTCCACTCTCAGGCATGTTCCCAGCAGTCTGTAATTTAGATGGAGCTGAAGCATTTAGTCAGTAGGATGTTGTTTTTCTACCTTCACCTTTTCTTTAACTCGTAAAGAAAATGACATTCTGTGTAAAATGTAATAACCAATAATGAATCCTTTAAAGTGCAACATTATCTTTTCAGCACACATTTCCCCTGCACCTCTCCTAATTATTTGATTAAATATGTGCCTTAGTAGGTGTAGTGTTTGCTGGAGTGATCAGGGTGAATTCATTTTCCTTGTACTGCACAGAAGACAGGGTATTTGGGGATCCTGTGCAGCTACGTGCCTTTGTGATAGAGGAGGCAAAAACAATGACAGCTTTGCAGTATCAGAACAGCCCATGTATTAACTCCAGCTCTGCTTTGGATTTCATTTACAGCACTGCAAATGGATGGTAATTTCAGTAAATCAGCAGGCTTGGTTTGAACATAAAATCAGAAATGGTGTGTTCCTCCCTGCCATCCCTGGCACAGCTGGGGTCCCAGCACCTTCCTGGCCAGCTGGTTTAAAATCACATTTTTCCATTCAAAGTAAAACCAGTGGAAATTTAAGTCTTCTCTCAGTTCATGGAATCATAGCATCAGAGAGTGGTTTGGGTTGGAAGGGACCTTAAAGCCCATCCCATTCCACCCCCTGCCATGGCAGGGACACCTTCCACTATTCCAGGTGGCTCCAAGCCCTGTCCACCCTGGCCTTGGACACTGCCAGGGATCCAGGGCAGCCACAGCTTCTCTGGGCACCCTGTGCCAGGGCCTCCCCACCCTCCCAGGGAAGGATTTCTTCCCTGTGTCTAATCTAAATAGACTCTCTTAGTTTTAAATCATTATCCCTTGGACCATCACAATAGGCTCTGCCAACAAAGTGGGTTCCCACCTGTCTCACAGCCACCTTCAGGCACTGCAAGGTGTCCCTGGAACTCACTCTTTTGCAGGCTGAGCAGCCTCAACTCTCACCCAGTGAAGGAAAATCTGTTTTCCCTGGCTGCAGCTTTCCCTGGTGGAGCCAGAGTGAAGGAGGAGAAGGGAGCTTCCCAGTCTGGAGCTGCAGAGAGGAAAAAAAAAAGGAACAAACTTCGTGTTCGCAAATGGAAATGCTGAATGAGCCTGGGTCTGTGTGCTGCTGTTCTCCCCTTCCCTGTGGCTGTGTCTCCTTTGGGCTGGGCTCCTCACAGAGCTCCCTTCAGGCTTCAGCTGGGAACTCCTGTGATGGAAAACACCAACAAAGGAAACCTCAGTGCGCTGGGGATGTACTGGGATCCACCCACGAGCACCCCCCACATGGGAGGGTGGAAACAGTGAGGACACACAGAGATGCCTGTGAAGTTCTGTAGCATCATTTATTGTTTTCTGGTTTGCTGTACATGATGAGCAAAAGTGTAAAGATTCATGTAAAGATCAATGCTTTCCCTGGGTAGGCAGAATAATTATTTTGTGACAAAGCTTAAACTCTGAGTCACCACCAGAAGACAAAGCTGCCACTCTGGGAGGCAGCTCCCAGGACAGCATTTCCATCCCAGCTCTCTGCTGCCCCAGGCAGAGCTTTGCTGGGGTGTGCATCTCCCCTCTCTCCAGCAGATAGAGTGGCTCAGCCTGACTCATGCATTTTCCACTTTATCCTGTGCATTGATAGTTTATTCAAACTTCTTTTGCAAGAATAGCATTCAACATTTTCCTGCTTAATGCCTTGGCAACAGCATTTTTTCAATTTTTTTAAAAAAGTAGTACAAGATGCTGTGCCAAGAAAAATCTAATGCTCATCCAAAAGGATTAACTGGGTATCATAGCAATATCCTGCCTTTTACCCACAGAAGAATGGAAATAGTTTCCTTTTGTGTAACACATTTGAGAGAGTATTTCACCTTAACTTTTATGTTGAGACTGTTTGTAGTCCAGAGATAAGTCTTTGCAAGGAAATCGATAATAATTCATGCATGCACAACTCACATCAGCTTCCACAGGACATTAGGTTTTGTATTAACATAAGTGAAAATTGGAAAGTTCCTTTTTCAATAGAGTAGAGATAACTACTGTTAACTGCTGCTGCACGTGCCTGTGAGTCCCACACGAGGAGGCAGAGTATAAAATGTGGCTTTTTAGGTGCATTGTTTGCTGCCAGCTTTGCTCTGCAAGTGCTCTCCAAAGATGGCATCAGGAATTCCTGACACAGGCTGGCTTTGTTAGAGGCACCCAGGGATGGAGGATCCACCTGGAGAATTGTAAATGACCAATTTGTCATTACTTTCCCTGTTGATCAAATAAGGATTAGAAATCAGGGAGTTCACAGGTCCTGGACTGAAAGGGAAAAAATGTCTCTTTGGAACCATAAAATGTCTCTCTAATTAGCTGGGGAAAGTCAACAGAAGGTAGAATTTTAGGCAGAGAAAATGCCACATAAAACACAGGCAGTGCTGGCCTGGGGAGTACAGACCCCCAATTGTTTCACATGGAACCTCTGCTGCTCCTAATGCTTCTGTTCACTGTGATACCAAAGAACAACATAAATTATGTTTGTGGTTAAAAGAATAAAAGATAAAATATGGAGTCTTTCACTGGTTTGTGATGGGTTTAAAATCTGGGCCAGGTTTGCAATGATCTGTGACAGGTCAGTTCTGTAGCTCAGGTTTATTATGCTGAAAATCTACACTGCCAGGCATATTCCAACCTGAAAGCAAAGCTCTGCTGCAGCCAGGATTGAAACTGAAGGGGAAAAAACGCTTCCTATCAGTAAATGTTCATGCTTTCCTACACTGAGATACAGAAATAAACCAACAAATCCATCAGGATTCCCTACAAGGTGCAGAGGCAGGGGTAGCCCCTGGTGCCAGTTTTGTGCTCCCTGCTCTGAGGGACAGTGCCCTGCTCAGGTCCAGCCAGCCCTGTCCTGCCTGTGCCTGCCCTCTCAGATGTGAGGGTTTAATTCCTTTGGAGAAGGTTTTATCCCCCTGCTAGGTAGGTATTGGATGAGGTTTATCTATTTTATCAAATAATGAAAAACCAGAACACTCTGGAATCTGTTGTTGACCCAACTGGCACAAGGTATTGCTCTCTGAGCTCCTCTTATTGATGGAAAATCTAAATCAGAAGAGCTGTTCTCCAGCTTGGTGTGAGCTGACTCATTTGTCATCATCCTCACCAGGGAAACCAGGAGCAGACCTGGCTGTCAGGGCTGTGCTCTGCTGGGCAGCCTCTCCAAAATGGGGCTCTGGAAAATGGGGGGCAAAGCTCTTGGGAATATTTCCTCTGGTGGTCACCTCATTGCCAGGATGTGACTTTGGCAGAAGTGGCTCCCACCTCATCTCTGTACCCAGGGACATGCTAGAAGTGGCATTTGAGGTATCTACAACTTTAAAATGTAGGTTTTTTGTGGAGACACCCCAAATCTCCCATGAAAAAACATAATCCATGTCCCTTATTCCTCTTGAAAACCCAGGCTATGGATTTTCACTGTTCCACAGATCTCCAAGCCCCACAGCCACTTGAGAGAAAATGGAAGAAAACTCTACTCATGAAATCCTATGATCCTTCAATGGAAAAATATTTATGTTACAGAGCTGATTGGTTCTGTGGTATATTGTCAACGGTTTTAGAGAAATTTTTTCCTCTTTAGAAATGCAAATGACCCGGTACTTAAGGAAGACAATGGCTGAGCCCTGCAGCCATGTGGGTGCGGCACCTCCCTGTCTGGGGGTTCCTCAGGAGGGACAGAGACCCCGCGGGGGGTGGAGCTGGTGGGGGCTGGGACACGGCCTGGTCCC
>VZRX01019222.1:0-86179 GCA_013398075.1 Notiomystis cincta | reverse complement strand
TGGATGTTCCATCAGGAGTGGATGTTCCATCAGGGGTGGATGTTCCATCAGGGGTGGATGTTCCATCAGGGGTGGATCTCAGCCAGGGGTGGCTGTTCCATCAGGGGTGGCTGCTTCATCAGGGATGGATGTTCCATCAGGAGTGGATGTTCCATCAGGGGTGGCTGTTCCATCAGGAGTGGCTGCTCCATCAGGGATGGATGTTCCATCAGGAATGGATCTCAGCCAGGGGTGCCATGGGCACTCCACAAGGAAAGGGAGCTGGGAAAACAGGGAATTTGGGAAACTCATTTCGACACTGCCCTTGGAGCAAAGTGTCTTCTCTGCTGTAGGATGCTTCCCCATAGCTGTGGTGGTACAAACAGACCAGGAGCTGGAGGCCAAGTTGGCTGGAAGCAGCAGTAGGAATAATTTGTCTTTGACAGAGCTAAAGTCCTTCATTTTCATTTAATTGGATAACGGGAGCTACAACCTTGCGATTTGCTAATTTGTTGCACTGGAATATGATTAGAAGATGTTTTGAGACTCAGTGATGAGGAATTTTAATAAGACATTTCTGAGGTGGGGCTGTTCTGACACCAAGGATTTTGTTACAGTATTTTAAGCTCATTGTGACTCTAATGATGTTACAAATGTAGAAGTGAGATAAATATAAATGAAATGCTGCTGAACCAATCCACGAGAAACTTTTAAAATGTTGTGGGACATATGTAAATGAATATGTAAATTAAATGGTTTGGGTTATAAAAGGACATGTCTGAGGAATGGCTCTTTGGAGGTTCTTTGAATCAGCATCAAGGATGCTGATCATTTGGAGCTTTTACATATGTTAATCATCTTGTTCTTCCAGGCCAAAGAGGCTGTGAATATAAAAGTGCTAACAGCCTATTACCAAGTTGTTTGCAAGAGTCCTCATAATAGAAACATTAGCTGTATAGCTTAATTTCTACTTAAATAAACCTGCAGCTTTCTGTAATAACTGACTCTGATTAGCTGGAATTGGATCTATCTAAAATAACCAGTGTAATTAAACCTTATCTTATCTCATCTCAGTTTAGTCTGACAGTCCACAAAGGGTTTGAGAGGGAAACAAGTTGTTTTAGGGGTGATGGATAGGAAGTAGCTGAGGGAAGGTGACAGAGGGAAGTGTGAAAGGGTCAGAGGGGTGGGTTGGGAAAATGACGTTTGCAGCAGTGTTTTGAATTTACAGGAACTGCCTGGATTACAGCTTTCCAAGCAGGAAGAAAACTCAATCAGGATGCAAGATGTTGAGTGGGCTTGCTTGGGTTGGCTCTGTGGACTAGCTAAGTACAGAACAAAAATCTCGAAGTTTTTCTTTACCAATAGGTGACAATGCCAAATCTCTCAGACTTCTCCTTGGGGAAAAGACAGTTTCTTGTCATTCTTCATGTAAGACTCAATAAAACCAATAAAAACTGTGATGACTGTGCAGCTCAGTCACCCTCTGCAGCAGCTGCTCCACAGGTGATGGGACAGTGCTGAGCTCTCCCTGCACTCGGTTGCTGTTTGTTTGTGAATCCCTTGAATTGTTTGTGTCAGGTTGGTCTTTGGGGACTTCCAGCTGCTGAGGAATCGTTTCAGTGGGGTGCAGCTGCAGTGCCAGCTCCAGGATGAGCTCTGGGGTGTGGAGCCCAAGGCAGGAGGCTGTGACCTTGTCAGGACTTAAAGAATGTGGGTGCCTGTCTCCAAACCAGGTCAAGGCCACAGGAGGAACTACAAGGTAAGCCCCCACAGGAGAGGAATTTGAAGCAGGGAGTTGCTAATTCCAGGCCTAAAGGAGGGGAAGGTTTGGTCAGCACACCAAACAAAAATTCTTGCTGTGCAGACTGTGGGAAAGGAAAGGCAACCCCTGCTGGCATCTGTGCCAGCCCAAGCTGTGGGAACACCTGCACCACCCTGTGGTACCCAGGACTTGGACTGCACAAAGGTGGCACCTCCAGAAGGACAACTCTGGGCCCCCATCACCAAGAAGATTGGAGTGAGGAAGGACCAGTGGGATGCTGTGGGATGCACAGGTGTGGGATGGCCATGACTTGTGTAAGCCAGGAGTGTTCTACCTGCACCTGTGTGCTGCTGTGCCACCACCACTGCCAGTGCTCCTGGTGGCCCAGAGTGCCACAGGTGCTGTTGTGTGAGGGTTTTGTGGCCCTGGTGCACATTTCTCATCCTCTTTGCTCCCAGATAACTGTGGCTGCAGAAGTTACTCAGCAAAGCCTGGCTGGTGGTGCCTGTTGGCTCCTTGCACACCAGCTCCAGTGGGTTCTGATGGAAAAAGGTCTCTCCCTGACTATCTTTAGCCCTTGAACTCCTTGCTTTCCACCAGCAAAGACCAGCAGGAATGATGCTCCAGGGCTGCTGGGAATGCAGACTTGCTTTTTGCAGCTCTGGTTCCTAAGGGTGAGTGAGTTTTTATTCTTATCACTGTTTAGCTTTGCACTCTGAAGAGGATTGCTCTTGGATCTCTTGGTCATGAGTGGTGGGAAGAGAAACTCAAGTTTTTCCCACTTGGGAATCCCTGAAGCAAGGAGTGAAGCCACAGTATTTCCATACAAAATATTTTATTTTTTTTTATTTTTGAGGAACACTCTTCTCCCAAGCTTGACATTTTGAAATAACATCAAATCTAATTTCTGATGTATTTAACTGAAATCTAATGTCTTTTTTTTTTTTTTCCTGTAAAGAACAACTGGCTCTGGGGATCCCTGATAAAGCTGTGGGAGGGACCCCCTGCTTCCATATGCAAGGAGCTAATCAATCTGCAGCCACGAGCTTGTGCTAATATCTGTGGTGATTGCAGCTCACGTATAATGAAGACAAATCCTGTTCTGCTGAAAGATCAATAATTCAAGAGGGAAAAGGGGGAGCCAGGAATGGGGGACAGAGACTGCATCAGCCCCTGCCAATGAAATGCTTTTTGAAAACAATGAGCTTTAAAAATAGAGTGTAGGGCAATTACTGAGAATTACTGAATGTCCTACGGGTTTGAAGAAGACCCTGTGAATACAAAATATCCCCTCCCACCCTTTCCAAAATCCAATTCCTGCTAGGAGCTCCTAGGAGAGGTATTTAGAGCCTATTAGAATGGCAAGAAACCAGCTGTTAATCAGCATGCTAATCCCGGGGTGACATCACAGGGACCCGTGGTGCTACCTGCATCTGTTAGAGGCTGGGGAAGCTGAGCTGGCAGCCTGGCTCTGATTTCCTCAGCCTGCAGCACCACAAAGCTCTGGCATTTTCTGGGCTCTAGGAGGCATCCAGGGAGGATGGAACAAGCCTGGGATGCAGATGTAGAGGTTTTGTGGCTCCTTTGTAGCAGGCTGCCCAGGGAAGGGGTGTAATCTCATCCCTGGAGTGCTGGAAAAACACGTGCACGTGGTGCTTGGGGCTTGTGGTGGACCTGGCAGTGCTGGGGGAACACTGGGCTCGATGATTTTGGAGGTCTTCTCCAAAATAAACTGTTCTCTGAGTTACAGTGAGGTGGGGAAAGGGCTGTGTGTGCTCACTCCCAGTACAGGCAAGAGTTTGGGGACACAGAGGTGCCAGGGCTGTGGGGCAGCTCAGCTGCTCCTCTGGAGGTGTTGGTGGTGTCTCGTGCCCTTCAGGTGAGGAATCACACAGGACAAGGGCCCTGGGGTGCAGGGTCACCCCCCTGCCAGGCAGGGACCCTGCTCCTCCCACCCCACACACTGCACTTGCCACCAGTCTTAATATTTTACCATTCAGATCTCCTATTATGAAATCTTTACTGGACACGGGCCTGGGCTGTTGTCAAACATCTCCAATCAGATCAGAGAATTAATGTCAACAGGCACAGCAAGACACAGATCAGTTTGGAGTTATTTCCCCCCTTCTTTGGAGTGGGGAAGGGTTAAAAAGCTGCCTGAGACTCCTTTTGCTGAGAGGAGAGAACTAAAGGTGTATTGATTTCAGCTTGCCCCCCCTCCCCTCTTTTTTTTGAGCACCATGAGCTTTGCTTTTCGCCTGCCCTGCAAAAGTGATTATTCGACATAAATACCGACAGTTCTCAGTGTTTACAAGTTAGCTGATATAGCAAGTCTCCTTGTCATATGCTCCTGGAATATAGGGGAGGGCTGAAGTTGCCAACCTTGAGCATTCATGAGTGAATTGCTTCTAGAAATCAAAAGATTTGCCCCCAAAATGGCTGTTTTTTTTCTTAATGAAGAAAGGGAAAGATCCAGACATTTGTTGCTGTATCTTTTCAGAGCCTGGAATGGGTCACAGGGACTCAATTTAAAAATTTTTCTCCTCAGTGAAAAGGTAGAGACACTTGCATTATCTCCCTATATTTTCTGAGCCTTATCACATGGCTCTGAAAGCTGGAGTTTTGAGATTAAAAACTGCCAAACAGTGTGAGACAACAGCAATATGAGCTGATGTCACTGCATCAACTCAGCTGTATCTTGATTTTCTTTGGGTGTCAGAAGTAAAGGGGTAGGGAAGTTCCGCTGCCTCCTCAGGAATATTTTAGTGTGAACTAAATTTTGAGCAGTCAGCTGAAAATACAAAGAAATACAGAGTGTATTGCATGGTTTGTGCCTCTACTGCTGCACCTTTACAGCTGAGTGTAGAGTGCAATGCTGTGTCTGTGTAAGGGGAGGGTGGCAAGGCTGTAAGACAGGCCCAGGAGTGGCCAGGTCTGTGCAGGAGAGAGGTTTGAAATCTGGGCACAGCAAACCCTGCTCTGCCTCTCTCCCTGCCTGGACAGGGGTCCAGTAGTGCTTCATCCCTGGGGATTTCATGGGAAAAAGGCTGTCAAGGCAGGCACAGCCTTGCTGGGTGTGTTCTTGGCTGGAGTTTCAGCAGGACTCTGCTGGAGGCACCCAGAGCTGTGGCTCTGTGGGGCACAGGGATCCCAGGGCTGCTCCAGGAGGGAGTTCATGCTTGGCTCTCTCTCAGGAAGGAAATGTAATTTCTTTGGGTGGGTATCAGCTTGGAAGAAATGGAAAAGAGATTGGAACTTGCTCCCAGCTCCCCAGGCTCCCTTCAGAACATTCCTGGTGTGTTTTCCAGCGATGAGTGGGCTGAGATAAATTTTATTAAAGGTTAAGCCAGGCTAACAAGTTTCATACCTTGGTCTCAACCCTGTCTGTTCTTTGCTGTGGCTGCCCTTGGGGCACCCCCTCTGCTGGTATCTCCCAGTGCCTCCTGGGCCAGCACCCAGGGTCTGGCAGGGCCACTGCCCCCTGCCCAGCACTGCCCCGAGCCAGGGGAGCACCGGGAGCACCAGGAAGGCAAATCCAGACTTCCATCAGGGCAGAAGGGCTGGGTGGAGGGGGCACTGTCCACTGGGGATTGGCCTTCCTCCTAATGCCCCTCCTCCCAGCTGAGGGCAGCCTGAGCATTTTGGTGAGAACCCCTGGGAAATCACCCTTCTCCCCAGTCCCTGCTGCCATGGTCTGTGGCTGAGGAGAACATCACATTCCATGGGATGGACACTCCAGGAACTTTAATCAGTGCTAAATTCCCCTCAGTAATAACCCTCGATGAATCAGGTGGGAAATTCTTCACAGGCTTAAACCACCAAGCAACCTGCAGGATTCTCTTGAATGGGAACCCATGGAAGGGGTCACTGCCAATTTATTGTGAGGGACACAGGGAAAGAGATAACAGTGATTTCACAACATTGCAGAGCCACAGCTTTGTAGTGGAGGGAGACATTACAACATCCAGGAGCAAGGTCCTGCTCATTTTCTTGTTCTCCACTCTAATATTGCAGTCCCTTCCATCAGCTGAAGGAGGACCAAGAGGCCAGCACCCCATCTGCTGAGTGTCAAGCTGAGCTAGGCAAAATGGGAGTGAGCTGGAAACCTGGTGGGCTTGCTGGGATGCAGAGACACAGCAAAGGCACATATGCTGCAGCTCCAACTATGTCATTTTACTGCTATATGTAAAACACCATCTGTGGTGCAGAGACCTCTGCTAGGAGGGAGGTGCACAATCAGCCCAGGAAATTGTCAACTGAAGTGCTGTAAAGTTCTCTCTAAGTGTCTTCATCACTCACTGCTCCAGGAAAGCACCTAATATTGTGGAATGCTGCAGAGAGAGCTGATGTGGATGCAGGAAGGCAAAACCAACACTGGGGTAAATGGCTGCAGCTTTCCTGCCTTTAGGAGCAGGGGTCAGTCCAAACTCCCTGGGTTTCACAGAGGAAAAGGGATGTAACTCTACTGAATTTAGAGGTGCCTCAGTGCAGCACTGCTCAAAAATGCAGTGAGAGGGCTGCTCTGTGTTTTCCATATGATTTAATTTGGGCTGTAATATTTTGCTTAAAGACAAATTTTATGGAAAACAGGAGGCCAGGGGTGATGGAATTGTATCCTCCCCTAGCAAGGCTGCAATTCACAATGTTATTTGGAGTCAGTCCCTTCAACTTCACCTTCACACCTTTCTCCAGGCTACAGCAGCTTGAAGGCACGAGCTGTCTCCCACACACAGGGAGCAGCAACCCCAGTGACATCCACATCCTGGTCCTGTGAAAGTTTGGCTTGCTTTGCTGAGTGTGTGGTGCCACTCATTGCCACCCAGTGACCTGGTGTAGTCTCAGTGAGGTGCTGAGGAACCAAAGGGGTACCACAGGCACTCTGCAGCTCAGCCCTGGGGTACAGAGATGAAACCAGTGCTGCTTTTTGCTCCCCTGCCTCAAAGAGCTCATCAGAATCATTTCCTGATGAAGCAAATGGGAAGAAAAAAAGCAATCCAAGAAACCCATTCCCTCTGTGCTGGGGTAACGGGTGAAACCCAGCAGTATTTTGCTGTGGGATGCCTGTGTGAGCAGCACTGGACACCCCATCCCTCAGCTCTCCCTTTTCCCCAGGCTGAGCAGGCAGCAGGAGCTGTGCCATGGCCTGCAGGAAGGCTCTGCCAAGGAAGGGGCTCATGAGAGGGGAAGGCTCAGTTTGGTCGCTTTGCTCTTCTCGGTGCTCGAGGGAGCAGCAGGAAGTTTGGAGAGGTTTGGCAGCAGCTCAGCCCTCATAGCAGGGATTAAAGTCACAACTTTAAACTCTTGGGTGGTGAAGTGGACACAGGGGACAGAGATGAGGGGCAGGACACCCAGGGCTCCTCAGGTGGCAGTGGCTGCTCATGCTGAGTGGATGCTCAGTGCAGGTTATGGAACAAGCTTCTCCTCCTGCCTCACTTCTGCTCCCATTGCTGTGCCCAGGGCTGCAGCCTGCCCTCAGATTAAGCTCAAGACAAGTAAATTCCCTGAGGTAAATGGAGGTGCTGCAGATTAAAATAAGATTTTTGGTTAAGCACACAACTCCTTTGCTTCCCTTCCTCTCCAGAGCTCACAAATTTTGACCTTTGCTGGGCAAGCTGCTGCCACTTCATCATTATTAAAATATACAGACTAATGACCCTGAGGCTGCAGCCACTGCCCATTTCCTCCACTGTGGATTTTCCATCTTCTCTCTCCTCGTTTGTATCTCAGTCTCCACAGGACAGAGCCTGTGCTCCTTCTCTTCTCTCCCTAGCACTGGGGAACCATCAGAGCCAAGCCTGTAATCAAATTGCAATAATCTGCCCTGACTGTAATTAGACTGCCTCTGCTCCTGTGGAAGCCACAGGGCTGGGAGCCCGGGGCAAGCAGGGTGTGCCAAGCCCAGGGAACCAACCCCGGGCCTGTGCCAATTCACACTCTCATTTATTACAGGGAATTAAGACAGCAGCTCGAGATGCAGAGTACACAAAACGTTCACAGTTCCTCCCACGGAAAACTGACAATGTGTGTAGGATGTAGAGGAAGGAATTGTTCCTTCCTTTGAGGTGAGAGGAATTGAGGTTCTGAGCACTGTGCAGCAAGCTGGAGGCTGAATCAGGGGTTAAACTCGGTCTTTTAAGCTCCAGCACGGTGACTTTTCTACCACACTCTCTTACCCAAGTGATATGAGGACAGTTATGAGACAAAATATGCCATTCTTATTCTGTTCTATTGCATTTTTGCTCTGCCTGCCACTAGTCATGGGGGAAGAAAGGCCATTTTGTGCACTGAATATACCCAGAAGGTAACTTAGGCTGAAATCAAAATGTTTTGGTTTTCTGCACTGGAATACAGAATAACCTGAACTCCTTTCCTTGTCTCTCTCCTTTTGTGGAGCCAAGTCCTGCCATTTGAATTGGAAATGCAGCCTGGATACAAGGTGGAAACCCTCCTGCCATCTGCTCCCCCTTGGTTCAGAGTAAACCCCAGCAGTGTGAACTCAGGCCATAAAACACAAACCATCAGCACAGTCACCTCCTGATGGGCAATCTGGCACAGGGGCTCAACCCATTCCTTCACCACCAGCTTCTTTAATGGGATCAAATTGGGTTTTTTTATTCCCCTGTTTTGCAAACCCTTTGTAACTTCCATCCTCATTCTCATAAGCTTTAACCCACAGCTAAAATGCAGCAGGAATTGATGCAGGAGATGCTGGTGCATAGTCCTGTACCCAGTGCTGGGGGAATAAACACTCAGCAGCCCAATTTCTCCTCACTTTGGGGTGGGGGGCTGTTAAGTTTTGCCCAGTTTTCAGTTTGATCCCTTGCATGAAGCGCTTTCAGCAGTTTTTGGGGGCAGTGTTTTGGTGCCTGGCACAGTAAATGCAACACTTTATGATCACTTTAGTGTGAGGGAGGGGAAGTACAACTTGTGCCTGAAGTCTGAGAGGGAGACAGATGCCAGTCCTGGCTTGTGCTTGCCCTGTGCTGGTTGCCACCATGTGTGCCACTCCTCTAAGTGAATGCCATGCACGTCTGTGTAGCAGATTAAAGGTGCCTTTAATGCTCCTATAGCATGTGCTTCAAAAGTCATGAAAGATGGATAGGTAGAGTCCCTTGGCACCCTCTCTAATTCATGTGTTTGTGACTTTAATCCTTGGCTTGATGGTGTTTTAATTGACAGAATGTAAATTCCTTTCTGTGGTAATCCTTCTGGCACGGGGAGATGTGGACAGATGCTCTCAGTTCACAAGACAGCGAGGGGGAGCAGGCAGGAGGGGCTGCTGCTGCTGTAGTATTTACTCAAAAATTCCCTGATTATTTACTTTTGTGCACTTCAACTCGTGCTGTCCCACTGAAGTTCACCAGGATCGTGTCTCTGCCTCTCTTTCCAGGATTGCTGGGATAGAGAGGCAGCTTTTTGTTTTACCCCGAGACTTTTGAGCTCCTCCTGGGGAGACTCTCAAGTAAACACAGGAGAAATGCTGAATATCTTTGTGAGAAAAGGAGGAAGCCATGTCTGGCTGTTCACTAAGGAAAGAACTCTCTTCTGCAGCAGCTTTTAGCTGAGGAAAATGATTCCCTGCTTTTTGTTTTCTCCTGGGAATACCTGTCCCAACTGCCTTAGCCCCAGGGAGGATGCTCAGTTGAGGGAGGCTCAGCAATTCCCAGCCCTGCAGCTGTGAAAAGGGAGCAGGAACAGCCAGACTGCCCCCAGCCCTCTCCATCTCTGCATCCAGACCTGTCCCCTGGTCATTTGCATCCAGATTAACTCGGTGAGCCACCAGAGTTCCTAATGCTTGGAAATCCGGTGGAGATCTCACAAGGGAAGCAGCTCTCAGGAGAGGTGTGGGCCAGACTTTGCTGTGCTCCTGGACCAGCTGAACAGCAGACACGCCTAAAAATGTAACAAGCTTTAATAAACCATTTAAAAGAAAAATTAGGCAGGCTTTTCAAGGCTGCAGGAAGAGTGGTGTTAGATAACTTTTAAATTTACTGTCATTTGCAGTAGTTGGGTCTACCCAGCTTGTGTAAGCACATTTCTTTCTGAAACCAGTTTTTCCTTTTTGGATTTACCCATAATAACTGAAACCCCAACCATTTTAGTTATTTGTCATACCAAGAGGTCCCCCACTGAGTATAATCAGAGTTTTGGTACAGAGAGAAATGAATAGCATCTGGGAAAGAATTTCATCTAATGATAGAGGAGTTAATGGGGGTTTATTTAAATATCTTAGTATTTACCAGTTCAGGGCTATGAATAATATTTCCAACACTTTTAGACAGATAAATTGTGACATTTCCAACCTCCCTTGTTCTGCCCAGTCTCTTTTTTAGTTTTCATTTGGGTTCTTTTGGTTTTTTTTAAATATCCCTGTCAGACACTGCCCTCATGGCACACACTGGGAAGGGCAGAAAAAGCCAAGGGAAACTCTTTCACTAAAACAATTGGTTTGTTCCTAGCCCTGCTGGGTCTGCTACATGATTAGATTTCTCTTAATTCCATTGAAATGTTTGGTTTTTTTGTTTTTTTTTTTCCCAGATAATTGCACTGTCTGTGGCTGTGCCCCACAAGCCAGGGGCTCAGAGCTGGTGGCACTGAGGCTGCTCAGGGAGAAGTTCCATGGAGCTGCAGCCCCAGCTCTGCCCTCCCAGAGATCTCCTGCTCAGTGATGGAGGAGGACAACTACAGCTTGCATGTCCTTCCTCTTTATTTCTGCTTGATTTACTTGCCCTAGATTCAAAACTTTGACTACTTCACAAGTTGCTGCTGAAAAACAAGTTCCATATGCATTACCCTTCATCTGCATTAGACACAGAATAAAAAAGAAACGTTTCCATCCGAAGCTGTGTCATCTGAATTACCTTGCAGAGTGCCTGACTGGAAAAGCAGGGCTTGTGCAGGTCCTTTCTCTTTCTCTCTCTGAAACATCTTTTTAAGGCTCTGACGTGCTGCTGGGCACCAATGAGGACAGGACACCTGTGCCATCACACCTCTCTTCAGGGATCCCTGGGAGCCAGTGAGCCGAAAATCCTCTGTCACTGTGTTGTGAAAGAAAGAGCTGAACTTCCAGGCATGAAGCTGAGGAGTGGAAGTCAAACAAGCTCCAGTGAGGATTTATTTTCTCTAACACAATCACTGAATGATCAGAGGGTTTGTCCATTATTTCTTTAGCTGCCAGTCTTCATCTCTAACTATTTCTTTGTTGTGTGCATCCCAGTGTCCTGCCTGCTCCTGGGCTGGGATGCCATTCTGGAGTCCCCAGGTGTGCCCTCTCTGACCTCCTCAGGGCAGAGCTCTCTCAGGGCACCTGGCAGGTGCTGTTTGCACCTGCAGCCCTCCAGGACCTCTCACAGGTGGAGCTGAGCTGCCTGTGCCTGCTGGAACAGCAGTGGGAGAGAGTGGAACAGCACATGGGCCTCAGAGGGGTTGCAGGGGGTTGGTGAAGCCTCTGGTGGCTCTGCCTGGCTCTGCTGGTGCAGAGATTGGGGACCTTTGTCCAGCACAGGGCTCTGTCTGTCTCAGGAGCATCCCCTCTGCCCTGCTGAACAGGTACAGAGAGAGGGATTGTCACTCTCAGCACAGACCCAGGCAGTGCTGACAGGAAGGCATCATGTCTCTCTAGAGGCACTCAGCAAGTCTCAGGGAGATGTTTACTCCTCTTATGAGGCTCAAAACTGTCCATAATCACATCAGTGGACCACCAGCCCCACTGCTTAACTCAGTTCTCACCTGAGTCTGGTCTAGGGAAATGTCCTTAAGGAGCCACTTGAGTGACCCCTGCTGTTTTCCCAGTCTTCAGAGAGCAGGAATGTGAGCAGACACGTGAGATTGATGGCACTGGCTGGGGACAGATAGGTGCAGTGTGAGTTAAAGAGGAGGAAATGTCATCCCCTGGAAAGTCTGAAGTTGCCATGGCTGGTGTAGTTCCAGTTTCCAGGCAGCACTTTTACTTTTGCTGTGGATCAGCTTCTGGGTTTTTAGCTGGCACCTTCATGCTGCCTTTCCTCCACACCCTGCTCTCTGCAAACCCCCTCTGCTGTTCTGAGCCCAGCCCAGTGCAGTCCCAGCACAGAAGAAGTGAGGAGCTGTTTGATTTCAGGAGCAGAGATGGACCCCTGAGCTTAGGCTGGCCTTGAAATGCTTTTCTCCCCACAAAGCAGCCTTTGAAACAAGCATTTCCTCCATCACCTGGGAGGCTTTTCCTGCTGATCTTATGAGGGTTCAGGTGTTGGATCATGGGATCATTTATCATTTATGGGATCATTTATGTTGGAAAAGCCCTCTAAGATCATCGAGTTCAAACATGAACCCAGCTCAGACAAGCCCACCACTAACTCATGTACCCAAAATGCCATTTCCACGTGGTTTTGGACACTTCCAAGAATGGTGACTCCATCACTGCCCTGGGCAGTCTGTGCCAGGGCTTGACAACCCTTTTGATGAAGAAATTTCCCCCAATATCTAATCTAACACGCCCTGGTGTAACTTGAGGCTGTTTCCCCTTGTCCTGTCACTGAAACCTGGGAGAATGAGCATTTCTGGGCATGGCCAAAGGCACTAAGTACCCACTTTTTGGGGATTCCAGCAGCTCAACAGAGCACTGAGTGCTGATTAGAGCAATTCCAAAGAGGTTTTGGTTTGTAGCTTGACTTCTCCAGTCAATAAAGCAATGTATTTCATATTCCAGTCAAGCAGAAATGTTTGATTCAAGCCTAGAAGACTTTGTTTCACTCACAGTTATTCAAGGATGCTTCATGCAGGTTTATTACACAATATTTGTAACTCTTTCCTCTTGGGACTACACTTTTTGTTCAATTTGCATTTCTGAAAGCATCTACCAGCCTCTACTCACATCCAGCAGAACCCAGGGCAGAAAGAGCTGTGAGCAAAAGTCTGATGGACAAGTTTTGAGAGCAGTAGGTGAATCTCTCACTCGACCTGATACAGTGCTCAGTTCCCCAGTTTGCTGCTCCTGGTACTGAGAGCAAAGGGAAGCTCCAGAGGGAGGTGAGATGCCAGGGAAGCTGCCCTGTGTCCCAGCTGCTCTGAGAAGCTCCTGCCACACACCCTGGAAGGGAGCTCTGATATATGGAGAATGATTTAGTTTCTTAATATTTATTGGACCAAGTACTGCTGAATATAACCCCTCACTGATCATGGACTTTACAGCATGGGTTTATTTGTATCATTTTGGGAGACTTCAATGGCTTTTGCATTTTCATTTCATAATGATGAATTACCTGAAATCATTCCTCCCAGAACAGATTCCTCCAGCTTTGACTCCTGCTAGGATGTTTCATTCTGTGTTGAAAATTGAGATAGGAAATTTCCCTGAGCCATTGATATGCCAGGCTAGAGTTTATTATCACTCACAGCCCCAGCACACTGGGGCTGTGTGAAAGGTTTTGTAAATAATATGACATGGGCAGGAACTCATTTGATGCTGTGATAGGTGGTGAATATTCCCAGGCAGGCAGAGGGAAATGCAGTAGCAGGAATTGTGACCTTCCCTAGGAAGAGGTGTTCTCACTCTGCACTGTACCTTGGTAATTAATTAGAATTTTTAGTGGAGAAACTGGATTTCAGTGGCTGATAATGGCACAATGTGTTGTCTAGGTGTTGCTAAAACTGTCTGCTGTTCTTCATCTCTAATGAACCAGGACAACTTCTGCTTGTGGTCTCTTAAATTCTATTTCTCACCTCAGTCTGCTCTTCTCCAGGCTGAACATTATATTTATATATTATTATAAAAATTGTTAATACGTTAACATTAATATATTGAGAACTTCTGTTAAATATCAGGTTGTGTATAGGTAGGACACTCAGGATCAATTCAAATGTGTTTCAGCATTAAATCCACCCTTAAATGTGCTGGTTGCTCCAAACCCCCTCTTTCAATAACCTGTGTAACTCTGGGTTTATTGAATGGAAAATGAGGGCTGCTCTAGCATAGAGTGACCAAATTTATGTGTATGCATTGAAAAGAAATTCTGTGTTGTCCTAAAGCTCTCACTCAGCTCTTATTAAAATCAGGCTATACCCATTTACCTTTCAGCTTTCAGGTGTACGTGGCAGAAGGAAATGAATTTAAAAATATCCCTGCTCTGCCCAAGTGTCATTATCTTGGTGTCTAATCATAGTCCTTCATTTACATATGAGGAAATTGACACATGAAGAGGGAAATTTTCTCATTATCAAATGATACCTAAGTTGGGCTGGAGCTATTGATTTCCAATAGCTTTGACCTTGCTGTGCCATGTGGGAAGGGCTGTGGGGAGGACTCTTCCAGGAATCTCTCCAAGCTCTTCATTTCATGTCTTGTGTGTGCCCCCATTTGTGGTAGGAGCCACTCAGGCATTTCCTCCTGGGCAGTTGGCTGTTCTGATTATTTTGGAGGGGATTTGGCTGTTCTGATTGTTTTGGAAGGAATTCTGAGCACGGCTCAGTTCTGTGTCCTTTCCTCAGCCCAGGGGTCTCCTGGCACCTCTCACTGGTTCCAGCATTAGTTTATATGCAGACACAGAGCAGATTTAGTGCTCCTTCCCCTGGTCTCTGATTCTTTTTGCCAGTGTGTTTTTCATAGCCCAAGTGGTGTCTCCAGCTGGATGCTGCTAATTGTTTACTATTCAGCACAGCTAAGAATGAGATTTTATTTTTAGGTTCTGTCACTCTGTGTCTTTACATTTTAAGATAAATCCATCTCTGCTGTCTCCCGTTCCTGAGCTACAAAAATCTAGGTTTCATTTCCAGCTCCCAACTGTTATTTCATCCCTGAATTAACTTGGTCTTTAAGATCTCTTGCTTTTATTTATCAGCCATTTCCAGAAGTGTTTTTTATTTCACTGAGCCTCAGCAGAACCTCTGGCACAGGCTCTGTCACAGCCCCCACATTGCAAGAGAACCTGTTGATCCTCAGAATCACAGGATTATGGAATATCCTGAGTGGGAAGGGACCCACAGGGATCACCCAGCTCCTGTCCCTGCCCAGAGCCCCCAACAACCCCACCCTGTCCATCCCTGGCAGCGCTGTCCAAGCTCTCCTGGAGCTCTGGCAGCCTCGGGGCCGTGCCCATTCCCTGGGGAGCCTGGGCAGTGCCAGCACCCTCTGGGGGAAGAACCTTTCCCTGAGCTCCAGCCTGAGCCTGCCCTGGCCCAGCTCCAGCCCTTCCCTGGGTGCTGTCCCTGTCCCAGAGCAGAGCTGGGAGCTGCCCCTCGGGAGGAGCTGCAGCCCCCGGGGAGCTCTGCCCTCAGTCTGCTCCAGCTGAACACCCCCAGTGCCCTCAGCCTTTATTACCTACAAATAATCCTTATTTATATCCAGAATGGTCTCAATGCATCCAACAGGAGCAGTTTCTCTCAGAGAAATGGAGCCACGCAGGGCTGGGCTGTGTGGACACTGCTGCTGGTGCTTTCTGCCAGCCTGAACTCTGCCCAGTGGAGGTTGTCTCTTCTGTCTTCATTTCCATCCAAACATATCTCAGAAGGATAAACAAAGGGCTGGAGAGTTTCAGTATAAACAAACCCCTTTTAGATATTTTTTTTTTTCTCTCCAGACCTCCATTCTGCAAATTATTATGATTTAATAATGTAGCACCATCCATTTTTGGTGGTTTTTTTTTCCCATATCTTTTCCCTAGTGATGCTGCAGGCAAGATTTAGACAAAACAGTGAGGAAGAACAATAAAACAAGATGAGTGTGTTGGACCTCACTGGCCACAGGGATGGAAAACTGTGAGAAAAATCTGATTTCTTGGATGTCTCAAAGGAAGGCTGCAGGAGATGTCAGCCAGGTGGGACCAGAAAGAAGGAAAAAAAGATCTCCTGGAGCCAGGCACTAATAGATGGTTCACTGAAAGCTTTGTAAATATTTTCAAATTTAGCCTTAACTTTTCTGAAGTTATTTATTGAAGAGCCTGAATCAGTGAAGCTGCAGCTGATTGCACTGTGGGCAGTTGTATGCAGCTGTATCCAGCTTTACAAGTGAAGCTTGTTCTGCTCCTAATAGCTTTTCTAACCTGACTGAAAAGCTTTTCTCCCTGTTGCTATCCTCTTCTTATATTTTATTTTTTATTGTATTTCATAGAGGAGGGGGGGTACTATCCTTATCTTGTACCATTCTAACGTTGTCATGGGAAACTGGTTCCAAAAAGGCAATTTCTCTCCCTATTTTTCCCTCTTTCCCACAGTCTCAGGTGGATTTACACAGCCTGTGGCCTGCTCTGTGCACCTGCAGCTCTGCCAGCAGGGCACACCAAGGCAGAGCCACCCACACTGACTCAGCAGTTGTGAGAGAAACAAAATTATCCCACCTGAAACTTAAGGAAAGAGAGTTGTTTACCTGACTGCTTCTGTGTTCCACTGAGAAACTGTCTGGCTTAATGCAAATTATTGAGGACCTCAGACTCTTCTTGGTGCCTGGTATTTCTCAAGGGTTGATTTTTAGATGAAAATAATTTCTGGAAGACACTTTTCCTTCTTTCCTGCAGCCCTGTGAGCCACAGGCTGTCTGACTGCCACATTGGAACTGTCAGCACAGGCAATAAAGAACTGGTCTGGGTGTCCCAGGATGGGGTTTCTTTCTGGATTCCCCACTGATGATGTGGGAGAAGTCACCGTGCCTCAGTTTCCCTGTATGAAAAACAGGGAGAATCCATCATTTCCTGATGCCCTCCAGCAGCCACAGCTGGAAGGCACCTGACAGGAAAGACCAGGGGTTGTGGTCGTTGTTGCTGCTGGGCAGGCACTGGGTTTTCTGTGTGCAGGCACTGCCAGGTTAATTCTTGGTGGCTGTGTTGTCATCGGTTTCAAATTCCACATTTTGAGCCTTTTCTCTTGTGCTCTGCAGCCTGGCAGAAATCTCCCTCCAGACAGCCAAGGCACAGGCTCATCAACTCATTTAAAACCTAACTCAGGTTCTTTTATGCTTTATTTTTCCCCCACCCTGCCTAATCTCAGTTTATTCTTGCTTTATGTGCTTATCCATGAGCTTCACGAGGGACTTGTTTTCCTGCCTGGCTCTGTGTTTGGCTCTGGTGGAAGGCACTATATTAAATCTGTAATAAAGTGTGTGTAAGTGATTCCTGTCACACTCTGCACCAGGGAGCACAGCCCATTATGCAAATGGTCACTGCAAGCTTCCCATAAACTACAGACACTCAAAGGGCACTGCCTTTCTATTGCCACCAGCCAGCACAGGCAGGGGAAAAGGAAGGTGCTTTCTGTCAGGTTCTTGCATTTTGTTCCTCTCAACAAGTGAAAATACCCTCAGGAGGCAAAGCAAGGGGTTATTATCTCCAGTTTAATACTGGCTGTGATGGCCTAAGCTCAGTGAAACTCTTTGTCACCAAGCCTGCTGGATTTGGGAGGTTATTGGAGAAAATATTTCAGCCTCCTCAGCCAGGAAAGCAGCTTCAGAGTGGGTTTCCATCCCTGCAAGGGCAGACTCTGCTCTGGATTCTGGTGCTGCAGCACTGAAAGGTGGAGAGCAAGGTCAGAGAAAGGCACAGGTGTTGTCCCTTCCCCACAGCCAGGTAACCCTGAGCTGCTGTGAGGCTGCAATGGTCCAGATACTGCACAGATCTTCAACAGAAATTGCCAAAGCCATGCTGAACAGACTCCTGAAGCACAGCCCTTAACATCCACAGTGGCTTCCAAACCATCTCACCCAGTCAGGAAAGAGAACCACAGCAGGGGCCCAGGGAGCTGCTGGAATCTGCTCATTGTGATGCACACCCACAGCAAATCCCTCAGCAATGCCCATGATTAGACACAAAAGTGATTGTCCACTGACAGTTCCAAATAATGGACAGTTGGGGAAAATGGCAATCAGCTGGCAGTTTGCAAACAGAAAAAGAGAGAAAATTCCTCAGCTAAATGATTCATTATGGCTCCCTCTGACTTTTTCATGGCAAAACCAAAGGGTGCAGAGCTCCACCAGGGAGTCCTTGAGCTTTGCATTTCCTCCCTGTGATTGTTATGCATATAATATCTTATTACATTTGATTTTAGTGGCAGAGTTGTGCTCAGGTATTGAAAATCCATATGGCCTCTGTAATATTTACAGTGTGACAAAGTAATAAGTCACGGTGACAGCACTTCCCTCCAAGCCTGGGCAGAGGTTTGTTGGGAGAGCCTGGCTTTTAATTAGCTGGATTTGAGGTTTTTGGGGTGGGAGTGTGAGGGTGGGTGTTGCTCTGCATGTGTTACTGTGGCCCAAAGGCTGCCAGCAGAGGGATGCTCCAGGTGTGGCTCTGCTGGGTCTTTATCCTCACTGCTTGTTGGGAAAGGGGATGGAGAAAACCCCATGAGGATCCCCCACCCTGGGAGCTGCCCTGTTTGAGGGGATGTGAGTGGGGAAAGGGGAAGGGAAAGGGAAAGGGAAAGGGAAAGGGAAAGGGAAAGGGAAAGGGAAAGGGGGAGGGAGGCTTCCTGTTGCACTGCTGGATGCAGGAGCATTACTGAGCTGCTGAAATAGTTTCAAGAAACAAGGCTGTGGCCCTGGAAATGCTCAGGAGCTGTGGAGACCAGCCAGGAGCCAGGCTAGTGCAGCAGGCAGGGTGCAGATGGTTGTCAGTGGCACTGTGGTAATTCACCTGCCAAGCAATGGACAGAGTGTGAAGTTTCAGCTGTCAAGAGCAGGGATGAAATGAGGGTGATAGTGAGAGTTTGAGCAAAGGTCTGGGTCTGAGAAGGGAAAAAACAACCCAGACCCTGAGATTTACATGCAGCTTGGTACAGCTGTGTGTGACCTGGAAGGGAGGGAAAAGGGGGAGGTCGGGGATGACTGACAGGGACTGGACCTCAGCAAAGGGAAGGAAATTGCTGTTGTGGACAGGAGGCAGAGACTGGAGGCTGCAGACAATCTTGGGGAACAAGGTCAGGCACACAGGAGGAGCGTGGCTAAAGCTCCAGCTCCCAGGGAGAGGGAGCAGTGAAAAGGAGCAGTGTGGCTGTGTCCTCCTGACCCCCAGGCATGGCACAGGAGCTGCCTGCTGCTGCTTTTCTTACAAAGCAGCATCTCCACACTCCTGTGTCTCACAGCAGTGTTTATCCTCTCCTCCCTTCAACTTGAATCCCAGGAATTCAGCCTTGCCCCCCAGGGCTGAGTTCCACCACTCTGGTCAGCAGTGATCCCTCACTGCCCCACTCAGATGGGGTTCTGTGCCCCATGGGGTAGGAACCTGCAGGCACCTGTCACTTAGGCTTTGCTCTCATTTCCAGCCAGAACATTTCTCATCGTGATGAGGACTTAGGAATCTGAAAAACTTTGCAGGGACTCTGTTTCTTAGGGCATGGAGTGGAAATGGGATCTCCTCCTCCAGGACGTGATTGCCTTTTCCAGGGGACAGTTTAATCTCTCAGAGACAGCTGAATATGAGGCTGGGTAATCTGGTAATACAGGCAGAGGATGAGGGGAGGTGGAGAGAATTTCAATAAAGCAGCTGAAAGTAAAGAATGTGGAGCTGCTGTAGTTTCCCTTGAGAGTCTCTGCGTGGTGAACCTGAGGTGGAGCTCTCCCAGGGCAGGTGGAAATGTGTTGGTTCAAGGGCCAAAACTGCTTTATAAACAGAGTAGCCAGTCCACTCTCCTTCAGTGCACACTGATGTGCCTTTACAACTCAGTTGCCTCCCCCAGCCCAACTCCCCAATTTTTCTTGCTTTTCAGTAACTCTGTCCTCTCCCAGCTCTCAGGCACTTTACTCTTGGTTTTCTTTCCTCCACGTTCTCACCTCGTTCTGCACTCTGGAACAGGCTCTTCCCTTCCTTGGCAAGAGCTCTCCTGGGACTGAGCAAGGAGTTTGTGCTGGCTGTGAGTAAAGGCAGTTATTTCACCTGGGCTGTGAGAGGCAGGGGGAGAGGGGAAGCACAGCCCTGATTTCTGCTTTCAGTGCTCTCAGTGACTACCAGGGCAGAGGCACCGAGAGCCACCTGAAGGGTGTCCCTGTGGGAGAGCACAGCACTCGGAGCTCTGTGCTGTCCTGCTCTGCTGCCTGCTGCAGCCCCCAGGGCAGGCACATGTTCCACTCGGAGCCCAAGAGCCAGCACACGGATAAGCCATGGGAGTGTGCCCAACACAAAACCCCTCAGCAGGAGAGCCACTGTCTTGTAACCCCCACAACAAAGTTGAGCCCTGAGGGCTGTTTTTATTCTAGTAGAGATGTCAGGTCTGACAGCTGCTGTCACCCTATGATTAGACCAGCAATCAGCCCCAGCTTCTTTTGATAGAATGAGCCCTGACTGATTAACAGAGTGGCCTTTGGCCTCAGGTTAATAACAGATTTCACGGCACTGCTACAGAGTAATTATTATTTAAAAAGGTCTTAGTGGAAGTTTGATATTCTCCTACAGGCTTCTGTCCATCTGAATGCAGAATTGGAAAGTAACAATTACAGGCACGAACACCAGCTCAACTGGAGGTCTCCTAGTCCTGATATATCAGTATTCTTGGTGAATCTGTCACATCTCTGCATAGATGGGCCACAGTACCAGGTTTGCTTCTTGTTATGACCCCTCAGTGTATTAATCAACCCAAGTATGAAGCTGTCTCAGTCCCTCAGCTGTTGCAGTTATGAAGTCACCCTGTGTACCAGTTTCCTCCCTCTGTTGGCTGTCTCACAGCAAAGGCCCCTGGTGGGTCTGTCTTCTCATTCCCTCACTTCTGATTGCCACAGATACCAATCTCCAAAGCACAGCCTTGTCTCTCATTTAATTATCTATCAGTCTTCTGGGTGAGCCTTTTGCCTTGGTGGCAAAGGCAGCACAGACTTGTGAGAGGTGCTGCTCTGCAAACAGAGCTCAGAGCCCTGAGTGCTGCCCACGGAGCACAGCTCAGGAGCTGCACACCTGAGCTGTTCACACTCACCAGGACACCCCAGAGCCCCAGGCTGCAGCACAGCAATCTCACATGTCTCCAGCTGAAGGGCTGCTGCTGTCATGTCTCAGGGGGTGACCTGGGAATTGTCACTCTAAGGACCAGGCTTGGAAAGGGATGGATCTGAGATTCTGCTGAGCACCATATGGCTTGAGTGGCTTAGGTGTCCAAGTGATATATTCACACTGATATACTGAATTAGCAGCTTAATCTCAGCTGAAAGTTAATCTTACTTTCCTAAATCTTGCCTCTTACAGTGCTTTGCAGAGAAATGCTCAAGTGATGCATGAAAGAGTTTATTGGGACACCAACAGGAAGCTTGCAGTGAAACAGGGAACTGAACTTGTGTCTCCTGATTTCCAGACCAGCCTCCTTTCATGTGTCATCCTTCTTTTCCTGNCTATTTGACCAGTTGTGGATATCTCAGATTCCAGATCCAAAGAGGAGAAAATGGTCCTGCTAATGCCAGTAGAGAAGGTATGGCAATTTCTTCTCCTCCATGCTGAAAGAACCTCATTGAATGTGCTCCTGTACCTGCAGACCTCTGCATCTGAGCAAATGTTTTTGCCAATTAAAGAGTTTCCTGCTGCTGTAGTTGATCCACACAAATGGAAATAGAGGGGAGGCGTGGAGGAAGGAATCATTAAATCAGCGGAACAAAGGCATGAGGGCAAGTTAAAAGACCTGATCTGAATAAAAGAAGCTTCTCAAAATACCAGCTCCTTTGTCCTGCCTGTCCTTCATCCATCCAATTCTCCTGAATGCTGTAGAGAGGCTTTGTCATTCTCAATGCCATGGCAGGAGGAACCAGTCCCCAGCACGCTGCCTGAAATAGCAGCAGACAAGGGACAAAGTGCTCAGAGGTGCAGCTTGGTCTGTGAACACTCAGAATTTCAGGGCCAGGTCTGGATTGTTCAGCCCTCACACACAAAGAGCTTCCTCATGCCAGAAACTGTGGGCTGAGGCCCAGGGTGGCCCCTCTGTTGGTGCCTATTTCAGGTGTGTGCTGGGCAGGTGAGGTACCAGCACCACAGCAGGGCTACAATCAGCCCCAAATTTCTAGGACCTCTTTAGAAAGCCTTTTGTCCTCCTGATGAGACTGGGATCTGTTTTTGCTCATCTCTGACAGTCTGCTCACTCTTCAGGCAGTCACTCCATACCCCTGCTCCTTTCCAGGCTCCTGTTCAAGGTTCATTGCTGTGGTGTTTGAGTGGGTGAGCGTTCGAGTGCTGAGATCATTGCAGCTGTGCATTTATTTTATCAGAATTTCCCCTACTGCTGCCTTTTTCTTCCATCCTTTCCTCTCCTATTTATCTAATAATTCACCTCTTGGGTCTGAGAGATGTGACCTGTGTGAGGAACCCAGCCTGAAACTGCTGGTTCAAGAGCTCTGATTGAGTTACTTTCCCATAACTATGAATATCAAACCCCCAGAACCTGTGTCTAGGACATTGCAACATGCCCTGACTTGCAGCATCAGCAGCCTGAAATTCTGGTACAGGACTTTCTGTCCTCACAAAACACCAGCACCAGAGGCCTTAAATACACTGCTGGTATTTACAGGGGTCTCCTTCCACAGGACAAAGCAACCCCAAGCAAGGCAATCAGATCCCTCCCACAGACCTTCTCCACTCCATTATCCTGTACATGCTTTTGTGCACCTAAGGCACAGTTCAGGTGTGTGTGGGCAGAATGAAACTGAAGTCACTGTGTTTCAGATGGATAGAGCAGACCATGGAAAATGAGGTCTTCATGCTGCATTCCTGTAAAAAATGAAATGGAGTTACTTCTTCAGCCCAGTGGAAAACCATAGTGGCCTGGGTTGGGAGGGACATTAAAGCCCATCTCATTCCACCCCTGCCATGGGCAGGGACACCTTCCCCTATCCAGGTTGCCCCAAGCCCTGTCCAGCCTGAGCTTGTGGCTGAAGCAGCCACAGCCTCTCTGGGCACCCTGTGCCAGGGTCTCCCCACCCTCACAGGGAAGGATTTCTTCCCAGTATCCCATCTAAATCTCCTCTCTTTCAGTTTGAAGCCTTCCCCCTTGTCCTGTCACTCTGGGCCCTTGGAAATAGTCCCTCTCCATCTGGTAGCTCCTTCAGGCACTGGAAGGCCACTGGAAGGTGAAATCACCCCAAAGCTTCTCCTCTCCAGACTGAACCATCCCAGCTCTCCCAGCCTTTCCCCACAGCAGAGCTGCTCCATCCCTCTGATCAACTCCTCTGGACTCACTCTGACAGGTCAGTAAGATATGGAAGTTCAGATCCCACAGATTCCCTTCATTTCAGAAGCTGTGGCTTCTGCTGGAGCTGGGCTTTTTTGCCAATCCACGAGCAGAGCCCAGCAGGTCCCCAGTGTGTGACCACCACTGCCTCCTGGCCAGCCAAAGGGTTAAACTGGACCTTGCTCTGGAGGGACACTGTGTCTGCATAAACCATTTCAGAGCCTCGGAGCATTTATCATCACTGCTGTCTCCCACCTAATGAGCAGCTAAAGCGATTTTCTATTGCTTGTAATTCCCCAAATTGTGCTAGCTGTTGGAAGAGGCAGAGCTGACAGGCTAATGCCCCTGCCTGGCTGTCTCAATGGCTCATCGAAGGGTGAGCTGATTGCTGCCTCGCTGATCAGCAGAGGTGCTTCAGTCAACAGCATTTCGGTAATATATCAACAATCTGAAAGCTGAAAACAAAGGCCAGAGGAGAGCCATCATCAGTCACCATGCAGTGCTTAAGGCTAAAACAGGTCAGGGCTGAATACTAAAGAGTACAAGGAAGATAAAAGTATTCCCCTCTGTTCCTTGGGGTTTTGTTTTTCTCTCTGTCTCTGTGTCAGCCTCCAGGCAGGGTCCTGCTGGTTCTGGACCTCTCCTGCCCTAAGCAGACTGGATGAAGGTGGAACTGAGGATGGAATGGGCTGGTTTGGTTGCCCTGGTTGGGTTTGTGGTTGCCCTGGTTGGGTTTGTGGTTGCCCTGGTAGGTTTGTTGCTTGCTCTTTGAAGACTGAATGTGGAAAGAGCAAGCACTGAGTGCAGACAAGTGCACTGGAGAGGACTCAGCCTGGGATGAGCTCTCCACATGTCAGAGTCAGTGTTTTCTGCCCACTCCCATTCCCTCAGTCCCAGATAACATGGCAGCTTCAGGAATTAATATTCTCAGGGATGCAAACCAAAGGTCCCCTCAGATTTGTATCCTAAGTCAGACCATGCTGCTAAAACTTCCAAACTGTTTAAGAAGCCTGAGATTTTGTGTTTGCAGATACATCAGTACATACTTAAGTGCATATATTGCCCATGTGGTTGCCCAGAGAACTTGTGGATTTCTTTAGGGAAAAAACCTAAAAAGCCTGTATTCAAGTTCTCACTTGGTTGTAGGAGCTGAAATTTTCTGAGAACTCCTTAAATGGTTGGACTCTAGATAAAAAAAACCAAAAGCTTTGGGAAAACTGATGCTGCAGGGAAGTCTGACTGTGGGCTTTAGCATTCTGGATCTAACTCCTTTTCCTCCTAATTCCTTCTCTTGCTGAGGACGTGAGTGAGCAAGCAAACCTGCTTTTTGTCCAGGTGCTCCACCACAAACTCAGCTGAGCAGGAGGTGCCTTTTCATCTGCCCCTTGCAGGCACAGGTGCCTTTCCTGGCAGTGGCAGTGTCTGCCAGGGTGGCTTTCAGGATCACTGGAACTCAGAAGCTCTCTCACATCATCAAGCCCAGATCCCAGGGAAGTAATTTTTCCATGGAGCTTTTGCATCCAGCCCTCTTCTATATCTGAGCCAGACAGCTTGAAAACCTGAAATACAACAGCAATTCTTCTATGTCCAGTCCATTCTCTCATCATCGTTAAGCTCAGCCACAGATGAAATTTGAAGGGATTTATCCAGTCACTCTCATCAAAGCCAACCTCTAAAGAGAGCTCTGAGTATTTACCCCATGCTGTGTTTATTTATTCACAAAAAAAAGTGTCTTTGGAGTACAAATTAGGTTTTGAACCTGATTTTCCGTGTGTGCTTTTTAGGGTGTGTAAAACCTGAGTCTGTGTGAGCTGACCACGGGGCTGTCTTAGCAACTGCTGCCTTGGCCTCAGTAGAGGAGATAATTACACTAATTTATTCTGATAGAATGATGGCTCTGCCTTCAAACTTCACAGAGGATTGAGAGACAAACCTTATGCTTTTTGAAACCAGAGGTCCTGGATTCAATTTTAACCATTGTGACCCAAAAGCAGGCATCATGCTGTGACTTACAATGGGTAAAAATAGCCAGGAACAGGCAGGATCAAATTCCCTGTCAGAGGAACACGAATTACTGGTGCAACAGAGATGCTGGAGATCTTTAGATACCATATGGTTGGTATGTACTAACAGAATGTACAGCATGAAGGGACTCTAGCAAAGGTGGGCTTTGGGCCTGAATCCCAGGAGAAAATGCTGACTTAAATAGCCCCACTAATTGCTTTTCTGGGGATTGTTTGCACCAGTCCTGATTTTAGGGATGGTTGAGGACACTCAGGAGGTTCCTTGGGGGACTTATTTTTGTTAATCTTTCTCAGCTTTTAATGCAGAGGATGGCTGGAGGAGGAGCTGGATTGCTGTGGAATCCCTGATTTCAGGAACCTTCCTTGCTCTGATGACTACTGAATGAACCTAAAGATTTTGCTCTCAGTAGCCTGGAGCAAAGAGGCAAAGTTGCCAGAATAAAGCCCTCTCATGGCAATTAACCACATCTCCACCTTCTTTGGCTGGCTTGCCTTTCAAACTGCTTGTTTTCTTCATGAAATGTCTCTGACCAAAGAGACAGAGGCAGAAAAGGCAGGAAGCTCATCTCCAAAGGAGATTTAAATAGAAAGGATGCTTAGATTTAAACGAGTGTCCCCACATCCAATAGTGACGCATTAAATCACTGAAGTTGCAATAACTCATACAGTATCTCCATGGAGATGTGCACCATATGGAGTTAATTAGTAGAACAACAAAACAATCAATTAGTTCCTTAATTAGTTTTACTAAGAAATGATAACAAACACAAACAATTTATTGAAACAAATACCCAGACCACAATGATGGTTTAATGGCCTCAGTGAAACTGGCTCCATGCTGAGCCCCTCAGTGCTGCTGGGATTGATTTTGGAGATATTGAGGGTAAATGTTTGCTTTGGTCCAGCCAAAATGTTTTATCAGTGTGATCAATTATTTACAGTATTAGAACAGAGAGAGGAGATTGCTGAGAGGTTTTCATTTAAAAACACATGAAAAAAAGAGGGGAAAGAAAACCTGAAGTAATATGCTTGCATCAAGCCAGTATTTAACCTCAAAGCAATGTGGGGGGATTAAAACAACAGAGATTTGCTCCAGTATCACTTGATCCTAGAAATAAATTGACTTTCTATATCTTATCCAGATTGGTATTTTTGGTATATACATTACCTGGAGAAGACTGAATGGGGAAGGCACAGATCAACCATTAACTCAGAAATATTCAAAACAAAGTGGTGCTGGGAAGGGGGATATTGGCAATAAAGTAGCTGGATACAGATCATGGAGGTCAGAATGTACACAGGGAACTGGCTGGGGCTTTGTGCTGATCTCTATCAAAGGTATTTGGATGAGATTGCTTTTTTTGCATGAAGGGAGACATCCCCACCTGACTGGTGCTGATATCAAGAAGGACTCAAGAGCTCTGAAGAATGCATTACCTATGCCACCAAGAACAGTAAATATCAGAATTAGCTCCTTTGCTGCACTCAGGGCTGTGATTAATTGCTTGTTAACAAGATGTTCAAAGTACAACGATTTATCTGAGTTTGATCAGGCAGATTATGGGATATAACATTTTAATAAATTCATTGTGACTATAGATATATGTTAAAATGATAAATAAGCTGAGCTGCTATAGATGTTTTAGATCCAATAAAGCTATTTTTAGAATGTGTTTATGTGATGGACTAACCTATTATTTACCCAGTTGCATTTTTATGAACTAATAATTTTCTTTAAAAATAATGCCCCGACTTTAGAATGGTGTTTTATTACTACCATTTCCCCCATAATTCTTCTTTCCCCAATAAATAGATCTTTTTGTTTAAAAAAAAAATAAAAATAAAAGAAAGTAATCCTATTTTTGCAGCTTTGGAGAAGGCTCAGCCCTTGCAGCCAGAGGCTGTGTGGGAATGATGCTCAAGATGCAGATTGTGAGCAGCCATACCCGGAGGGGACACATCTGGCAGTGTTCTGTGGGGGAAACTCCTCTGAGCAGCCTGTCCCAGCTGGGATGTGACAGCAGGGGACCAGGTACTGAAAAGTGCTGGCAGAGAGAGATGCAAACTCCTGTGGAAGTCACCAAAGCCACTGCCAAGCTGCAGCCTGGGTTTCTCTGAAGGGTCTTTGAGTCTGTGTCCTGTTGGATCAAGGAGGAAAACGCAGCCTCTCTTTGTGGCCTGGCTTTAGGAGCTCTGTTTCCCACCTGAGCAGGCTGCAGGTGGTTTCCAAGGCAGCTTTTTTTTCAGGAAATGGGTCCAGGACTGACTCCCAGCCTGGTGAGGAGGAGGTGGCTCTGTTGGTTATGGCTGCTGTCCCTGAAGAGGCTGATTCAAGCAAAATCCAGCTCTCTGTGGCTTTTTACAGCACTTCCACTTTGCTCTGCTCCCATTTTTGGAGCCCATATTAAGCAGCTGAACCTTGTGGGTACAGCTGATTGCTTTGCCAAGGAATAGGAACAAAATGTCATTTTCAGGGGTGTGTGTGAGCCAGCTCTCAGCTCTGTCCTGCAGGACACCATGAGGTGTTGCAGACACACAGCCACTGTCTCCAGCACCCCAGCAGCTCCACTTGGGGGCTGAGGAGCTGAGGATAAATCACTGCTTGCAGCCAGGCTGGTGGTTAGAATGTAAATGTCTAAACTTTGGAGAAGTGACCTCTGTTAAGTGGTTTAATGCAGTCTGTTGCCAGGAGCTCATGAATTCTGTATTACAGCAAGTAGTTCCATGAGATAGCAACTATCTTACTAATAAAACAACCTCAACATATTTATCACAATAACTCAGACACAGGGAAAGTATAAATATCTTTGATACTGGGAAATGAACTGGCTGCCTATAGGCATCCTCTTTGCTTTATTGATTTAACCCTTCACAGGTGTCTGTCAGGGACTGGTGCAAACCTGGTGCAGCTGAGGAGCTTTGAAAGGATTAAGCAATGATGCTGTGTGTCTGCACAACACCTCCAGTTCAGTGGGATTTGGAATGTTTCACAGGTGCCACCAGCAGACCTGCAGCTTGGATGTGACAAGCATTGCTTCATCAGCTGCCAGAATGCAGCTGTTTGTGAATTTGGGGTGCAGCAAACCAGATTTCTTGCATTTTGCAGTGAATTTAGGGGAGGGAATGAAGAGAAAACTCCCTCCAGCCGAGGCACTCTGAATCATTTCTGGGGGCAGGATGCTGATGTGTTGTTTGACTCAGGCCATGGGCCCACACCAGTGCTTGGGATCACCTTGTGCTTTCCAGATCCCACTGGCCAGAGGGTCTCAGCTGGGGTGTAACTGGTTTAAGGCACTAAAAGGGGAAAATAACACTCAGGGAAGCTGTGGCTGCCTCATCCCTGGATGTGTTGGAGGCCAGGTTGGTTGGGGTCTAGTGGAAGGTGTCCCTGCCCATGGCAGGCATGAGCTTTTCTGTCCCTCCAGCCCAAACCCTCCTGTGATTCTGTGATCCTGTGGCAAGTGACCTCCTGAGAATGCAGTAATGCCTGGCTGGTCTGAAGGGAACATTTGTCCCCAGTGCCCTTGGCTTTCAGCCCACTCCATCTCTCCCCATGGCACATCAGGCTCTGTTTGGCTCTTTTCAGAGGGTCCCAGACCCAGAGGACCCTTGCTGAGCACAGACACCTTTCCCTGTGCCTGGATCAGGTGCCTGTTACCAACACTGCCCCTGCCTGACTCGTGTTATCTCCTGTGACCAGACACTGCAGTGGGACCAGATGGATTTTAAAGCCCAAGGATACGGTCAGGTAGAGCTGATTCCTCCATTCCTTAAGGGATTTAGGGAGACTTAAAAGTTATTATGGACTAGCTAAAATCTCTTGTGAGTGATCAAGTCTAATTGATAAAGATAGTCATGTTCTGGAGTGATAAAAGCCCAATTTCACAGGCCATCCACGCTGGTTTTCTTGAGATAGATAATGTTCCTACCACACACATCTCCCCATCTTCTTTCTTTTTTTTTGGTTAAGATCTCCCTTCTTTTTAAAATGAAGTAAAATGTTGAAGTTGCTGAAGAAGTAGCACTTTTATGGTCATTTTACCCCCAGAAAAGGTCTTCCAATATTTCAAGCACTGGCAAAGTTTGGAGAGAAGAAAAAAGGGGTTTTGAGTTTCTTTTCCTTTGAAATATGGACTGGATAGAGAGAGGAGAAGGTCAGTGCTGCAGTGGCTGAAACAGCAGGGGAGGAGAAAAATGTCAGGGTTGCTTTTTATTGTTTTTATGATCCTACTTAGACCCAATAAAACGTGTCAATTTCAGATATAAACAACTTGAGAGAAAACGTGGTAACTTTATTGCCACGTGGGCTGTCCTGAGCCACTTCACCTGTGGTGTGTGCACAGACCTTCCCCCTGGCACGGGGGAATCATTCCCAGAGCATCTGTGGTGCTCCATCCAGGGATTTCACTGCTCTGTATTTATTTCTAGTGGGAGAATGTTTTCAGCTGTGAAATCCCTGTGAAATCGAGATTTCACTGCATGTTGAACTTCCTGCCCTCTGAACAAGCAGGGTCCTGTTCCAGAGATGCTCAGGCAGGCTCTGTGCTCAGGGTGCTGGGGCACCAATCCTGCCACACACGAGCCACTCCTTCCTGTGCTGCTGAAAGATGTGAGCTGCCCTCAGTGCACCTTTGTCTTTGCTCCCTGGGTGTCCAGGGATCACAGAATCACAGGATGTTTGGGTTGGAAGGGACCTTAAAGCCTGCTCTAAGGGACACCTTCCACAGCTCAGGCTGCTCACAGCTCCACCCAGCCTGGCCTGGATCCAGAGCAAGCAAAAAACTCTCTGTGCACCTTAACCTCGAATGCACAGAGAGCAGAATTCCCTGCTGATAGAGAAACACATCCCAAAATCTGTGTGCATGATTTTGGGATGGTTTTTCTTGACCTCTGCCATGTGCAGCTGCCCTGGGCTCTGCTGTGCCCTGCTCACTGCAGTGCTGCCCAGGAGGGGTGGCAGGGGCAGTGCCAGGGAGAGCCTGCTGAGACAGCAGGAGGGTAAATCCCTGCCATTGCCTGTTTCCACAGCCTGCCCACACATCTGCATTCTGAGTAAATTTGCCTCCCTTTCCAAGGCCAACGTTGTCCCAGGTCACCACAGTGTCACAGAGGGAACCACCTCCTGATGGAGCTGCAGCTGTAACTGAAGTGCCTGGCAGGGGATTCCAAATCCACCTGACCTCGCCACAACCCCCAGGTGGAGACTTCTGGGTCTCAGAACCTGTCTCTCCCTTGCCTACTCTTAATTTTTTTCCCAAGGCTCTTATACTGATGAAACCTCACTTATCTTAAACTCAGAGCAGACACGCTGAGACAGCTGTCTGAGGACACGACTGCTCTTGCCCATTTAGATCAGACACTTTCTCTCTAATATTTTCAAATTTTTCTAACACACACTTTATTTTTTAATGTCCAACTTTTTTTTTTTCCCCCCTGGAGCTGCAATCTTCTAAACCACTGACAACAAAAATCCTTTTGCTGTCTCTGGTCCGTGCTGTTTTCCCAGCTCAGGGACATCTGCAAAAAGCAGCAGTCCCGCTGCAGACTGATCTCTCTTTGCATAAATACAGTGGTTATGGAAAGGTGTTCATTCCATTTTCCACAACCTGTCATGTTGACTTTATAATGAACCAGTTACTCAGCTCTGGAAAGCAGATGGAAACGTCTCCTGACAGCCCCTGTCAGAAGAATAGGCCAGAAGAAGGAGAAAAGAATTGCTGGATATGAACTCCTGGTACTTACATGGACAGTGGCAGCAGCTGAGGAAAGATGCAGGTTTTGAATAGGATTTAAAGGCTTGATCAATCACCACAATGATGGAAATGCTGCCATCAAATAATAATAAAAAGATCTATAACTGGTTTTCTGCCGTGAGTGATTCCCTTGGCTGGCGCAGGCAGTGTGAGGGCCGTGCTTTGGGGAGAGGCTGGAGCAGCAGGTAATCAGTTTATTTACATACTCAGGGCCAAGGAGAGCACAGAAACCCCGAGGAAATGGCAGGAAGGAGCGTCAGGAAAAGGGATTTAATCTCTGGTGTTACTGGCTGCACGAGCCAGGCTCTTTGATGGATACACATTTATATTGCTTCTCTCCTCTCTCAGCCACCTGCCCCTCCCTGGTGCCAGAGAGCCCTGCTGAGAGCAGATTCCACACCTCAGGATGCTCCTTCCCAGGCTGGAGTTCTCCATGGACAGGGCATGGTGCTCCCAGGGGGCTGTGCTGGCACGATGGGCAGCCCTGGCACACCCCGAGTGTGATGGAGTTTTCCAGGAGCAGAACAAGCTCTCTGTGCGTGGTTATAAAAATCTGGGTGCAACAGGAGGTGGTAGAGCCTCATCCAAGGGTTTTAGTTTAGTTTTCTAAGGAATTGAGGTGTCTGTGATAGTCCAGGCACCTACCAGACCCCATCTAACAATTTCCAAACCTCTTGGCAAATGGGTCAGGGTCTCAAAAAATTTTAATTCCTGTGGATGTCGGGGAAACAGATGGATGGAGGAGAAGAGGAGCCCTAACAATAACCTCAGGCTGTAGTGGTAGGCTCAGCTCTTAATAGACATCAGAAATTTTAAAGTGGCATTGAGTCCTAAGACATAAATCCTTAAATTATCCAGTTTCCTTGGTTCTGCTGCTCAGGGAGCTGCTTCTTTAATCTGGCATTGTTTCTGAAACTTAAAACCCTTAGGAGAGCTTCCAGGCAGTCTCATTCATCCTAAACACACATTTTTTTTCTGCCCCTCCGATGATACAGTTAGAGCCAAAATCCCTGGAAAATAAAACCTAAAAAGATGATGACATCTGATGTGATAAATCCTAATGCTAAGTGGCAGAGGCAGCCGCAGCCTTCCTGATGACAATCACCAACCTCAAAGCGAGCTGACGACCAGCATTAAGCAGGACAACAGCCAGATGATTGTCTCCTGTAATTCTGTTGAGGAGCAGGAACAGGAGGAATCCAAGGGGAGGTGTGTGTGCAGCTCCTCCTGCACTCAGGAAAGCTTCTGCCCTGCTCTGATGGGTCCAGGAGCTCTGCCCAGGGGTTTGAAGGCTGAGCTCAAAGATCAGCACAAGCCCTGGTGCCATCGGGCTGACAATGAAGCCAACCCAGCACCTCCTCTCCTGCCGAGGTTTGTGCAGCCTGCATCCTCCCCCTCTGCCTTTGACTTTCCAGGTGAATAACCAATAACTGTTTACAGCTGAAGGCAGCCTTGAAATTCCTGTCTAGCCCCAGAGGGTGCCACTTCCCCCTTTTCCCACCACGTGCCTTAGTTACATGTGCAAGTGTGACTGTCAGCCTCGAGGGGAGATTTATTGTCCTAGGAGTGTGAGGGAAGAGGGTTCAGCTGAGCTGACAGGAGACCACACAGGAGGATTTGATGAACTGAAATGCAGGATCCTGGATGGAGGAATCCTACCCTTAAGTTTGAGTCCTGCCTTCTAAGGCTGGGTAGCTTTTTTTAACCTGCCCTTTCCTGGCTGCTGTAGAGAAGTGACCTGTGGGCTGCTGATGCTGCAGTGCTGGGTGCAAGTACTGAGGTGAGGTGAGGAGAGAGGCAAAAAACCCCCTAGGAAATCCTTGTTCCATGATACTGGTCTGTTCCATGTAATATTTCCCTGTGGATTGTGGGAGCCTCCTTGTGAAGGACATGGGAGGGGGACCCTGAGAAGGCACTGAAGGACTGGAAGTGTCTTGCATGAACACCACGATGGATGACAGGGGTGAACTCAACATTTATCCCAAGTTTCCAGCAGCCACATGCAGTTAACTCAGTGGAGCATGCCAAAGGAAAGGGATTTGGGGCACCAAGGGGGCTGTGAGCAGGGACTGTGCTCTGGTGGCACATGATGATGTGCTGGAAGGGGAAGGGAGGTGGTCCTGGGGTGCTCCTCCACCCCAGCAGGGTGTGGGGTGCTTGTTGCTGTGGCTGGAGGCCGGCTCAGTTTCTGGATGGGTGTTTGGAATGGCTGTGCTTGGCCCAGGGAGAGGGGCTGAGCCGTGCCTGGCTCCCCAGGACAGCTGGAGGGGGAGTGGGCAGCAGGTCCTGGAGAAACTCTGCCTCCTTTGACGTGCACCTTCTCCACATCAAACAAGCAGGCAGCAAAGGGAAAGTGTGCTCAGAATAAATACAGCCCTGATCCTGGGAGTGCTTCAAAGGAGTCCAAGGGCTGGGTGCCTGAATCCTATAAATAACTCAGGCTCCACCACCTTGCTGCCCCTAAGATGCCTTTTGAAAGTGTGAGCCAAAGCCAACACCCCTGGAAGAAAGTCAGAGGAGAGTTACAGGGGGCAGCTGGAGGAAGGGATGGACTCTTTGACGTCTTGGAAAGGAAAAAGCATTTGCCAGGACATTAATCCAGGCTGAGCAGCTCTCCTGGGCTGAGAAGGAGCTGTTGCTGGTGTGCAAAGCTGGTGTGTACAGACAAGAGTGCTTTCAAATATTTTTTAAGGAGCCCTGAAGAGAAATGTGATTTTTCTGTGAAGCTCCTGAGAGTTTTTAAGCGTGGATTTGTTTGGGTAAATTGTGAGTGAGTGCCCTCCCGTGAGCACACCGGAACGACTGTTTAATTGGCCCACACCTGGTGTTGATTATGATGCTTCTGGTTTTTTCACTTCCTAACTCCCTCCACTGTATCTCATTTTGATCAGCTTCGCTGCTGTACCCCACAGCTTGGCTCTGGCATGCCCAGCATAAGGCACAAAGAGCGCTGGAAAAATTATGTGCAAATCTCCCCACCTTGATGTATCAAGCATTAAAAAGCAGAGGTAGGAGCTGTTCAGCCTGGCTGGGAAGTTTGGATTTGGCTCTGAGAGGGGCAGAGGAGTTGGCTGGATCTAAACCTGCATTTTTTTAATGGCTTCCTTCCATTCACTGTTGGATGCACAGCAATATTTCAGTGAAAACAAACTCATTGCTGACCATCACTGGTGAGTGTAGCACAGTTGCTGGACTGAGGTATCAAGGCTGAACCTTAGCCCTCTTTTGCCTACAATTAATTTCCTCCCAGCTAATTGGGCCTTCAAGTGCCTTGGCCATGGTCTGGACCTGTTCTGTTGGTGTAAATGCAGAGAGTGCTTATTAATTAATTTGTTCCAGTCAGATCTCTGGGTGCTCACCTGAGAATCAAAACCCTTCTCATGTCTAAAATGGGAAGTTTCAATTCAGGATTTGTATTTATGGGCCTCCCAACTGTCTCTGTGTCTGCAGAGGCAGAAAGAATAGACTTACACTTGACATTGCCTGGATAAGAACAGAAAAGGGGGAAAGAAGCACCAGCAGCTTCTTCAAATGTTGTAAATTCTTTTTTTTTTTTTTCACTTCCCAGGGCTGTAGAGCTAAAATAATCTGGCTTTGAATCTGAATAGAAACTGAAAAGCAGGAGTATTTGGGAAGGGATGGTACTCATGCAAGGCATTAGCTGTTAAATTATAGCCTTGCTATGAAAAGCAGTTGTGTCTGTGTGAGCGTGCAGGGAGAGGTTACAGTGGGGAGGTGTGGGCAGGAAAATGCTTTTGATTTAATAGGCAGATTTTTTCTCAGTCCTTTGGAGACAACTTCTGCAAGAAAACAAGAAATTTTCAAGGCTGGATTCTGCATAATATTCCAGGATTATGCAAACGAACAAACAAAAGCCCCCAGCCCAACAGCAGAGCTCTGAGTGGGTACCCAAGAACCCTTCTCAGTGGCTGCTGTGTTATTTTCAAACCTGAAGCCTTTCTCTCCACACAGCTCCAATCTTTATTAAAAAAGATGAAACATCTGGAAGTGTGTGTGTGTTTGTGCTTGTAAAGAGCTCCTCTGCACCAAGCCTGTGTCTCCTCTGAGCTCGTTAACCGGCTGCAGGCTCTAAATCAGGGTTGTGAGTGGAGCTGGGAGGTGGGGAAGAACCCACCTGGAGAGAAATGCTATTTTTCTTAAAGTCCTCAAAGTTTACTCAGCTGGTGGAACAAGAAACCTCATTTCTTCAGCTGAAATGTTAAAAAAAGAGAGAGAGAGAGAGCAACAAATGGAGGAAAGCAGGGAGGGAAAGAAAGGATGGAAAGGATAAAGGATTTCCTCAGTCTGCTTTGCTGCTTGTTAGAGGGCTCAGGGAATGGGGGAACATTGCCTGCAGTAGTCAGACACAGCCCTGTGCCTGGGGGCATCTCCTCACGGGCCATTCCCTGCTCACCCTCCCCTGTCTGTACCCACACAGAGTTTGGTGGCCCTGATTCCAGTCCCAGAGCTGGGACAGAACCTCTCCAAGTGAAATTTGCCACGATGTGAGAGAGAAACACTGCGGACACAGCAATTTGGTGACCTGTCTCCTGCCAGTCAAACTGCTCAGAGAACAAAGCAGCAGTTCTGTGATCCTCCCCTGTGTTCCCTTCACTTATTATCAGTAATAACCTGATGCTTATTACTCCAACCATTAACTTTTTCTTTTGTTGTGACTATTTTCTTTTGCCTTATTCATTTTGTTTAGGACTGAGAAAAAGTCCTGTTCCAGTCTAGTAATAGCCTAGAGCCATGAGCCAGCGAGTTGAGATTTCCAGAGAGATAAAAAGAACAGAGCAGAAGAAAATATGTGAGGAATTGCAATGACAAGGTTTCTGCTGGTAGCTTGTGATACAGAGAAATGAAGTCCCAGGCCAACAGGCTTTGGCAGCTGAGAAATGCTAGTGCTGGCATGGTCTGTCTGGCAGACAGGCAGGCAGAGGGGATGAGCTGCTGGGGGAATGGGGTATGGAAAACACTTGCAGGAGGCTGTACAATAGAAAGAAATCTAAATTTTGAAGCAAACACTCGAGTCAGCCTCCTGTGCAGTGTTGCTGTGGGTATTACACACAGCACTCTCTCCCTCTTGAACCTGCAGAGCCCTACAATGCAAATAGGGAAAACAAAAGAGATGTTTTCATCTGCTCTGGGAAGAGCACAGGTGCCCAGGTGCTTGGCTGTGCCAGCCCTGTGGCGGTGGAGAGGGCAGGACAAGCTGCTGTACCTGTCCAGGGGGTTTGGAGCTGAGCTGGGGGGCTCAGCCTGCAGAGCAGCCTGTGGGGTGGGCTGGCTCTGCCGGGAGAGCTCACAGCAGCAGCTGCGTGTTTTGAAAACTTGTCTTCACACATCTCAGAGAAGTGCAGTGCTCTTCCAGGCTCCAGCAAACTGAAGGTCAGGAAAGTTCCCTGAGGACGACAGTGATAAAATCCTGCTCTGGCAGACAGGCGGTGCCGGGCGAGATGGGGCTGGGGATTAAATCCTCATTTCTGTTCCAGCTCTTCTGGCAATCCCATTTCCCCACTCACAAATCGCCTTTGTTCCCTGCCTGTCCCTGGCATGTGGCATCATCTGTGCACATTTGGCAGCCTCTCTCCTGCTCCCACGTTTAGCCCCTCCATCCTGGAGAGGGATTTCTGCCTCTTTTGGATGTGTGAGAAAGAGCTGAACCACAGCTCCTGTCAGGGGCACACAGGGCTGGTGGAAGGTGGGTGGCCAACACTGCACCCAGAGATACCCCATCCTCAGGGCACAGCATTTCCTCCCTTGCTCTATGGCTTAGAGGTGGAAGTGCTGCCTCTGGGTAGGACTGAAGTTATTTTTCCCTCTGTGGAATTTGTAGGGGTCAAGGGGAAGAACCAGGACAAGGGCTGTTGATGCAGACAAAAAATTCGACTGATTTTAAGCTGACCCACAAACCTGTGTCTCCTAGAATCTTTTCTTATAAGTGCCTTAGGCTAGATCTGACCCTGTGCCCAAGCCAAAGGAGCCTCAGCCTGTTATCAAACTGAGCTCACAGCTCTTGATATGCAGCAAATCCTCCTGGTGATCAGTCTCAGTCTCTGTTTCTCCTGTCTGCGAGAAGCAAGCACGGCTCTGTCTCCTCCTCAGCTGTGTGTGGTGTATTTTGGGCACCAGGAGCTATTTGTGAAGAGCAGTGGCTGTAATAAACACGGTGCCACGTTGATGATTTATTGAAGACCCACCAGCACCCAATTATGTAAATCCGATTATCTGTCGAGGAGGCTTTGCTGAAACAGCTTGTAGTTGTAACACTTTATTTAATTCTTTTCCCCTTTTTTTTTTAATTGGGAAAATTTAGTTGAAAACAACTTTTTAGCCTTCAGCATCAGGCTCCTGGAGCTGAATGGAGCTGGCTCACTGGCACGTGGCTCTGGAGGGTGGGTGGTTTTATTTTTTTTTTTTTTTTTTTAATGATAATACCTTTATCTCTTTCCCTTCACACACAGTCTGAGCTGGTGGGGGGCTGTTGATCTCTACCTTGATGCATATGGGAATATCACCCTGCTGCTGCCAACAGGCTCCAGCAGCAGTCCTGGGGTGGTTCTTTGACACAGATAAACCCTTTCTGCTGCTGTTACAAGGGTTCTGCAGTACTGACAGGGAGTGAAGTTGTGTATTGCCACAGGTAAACGGATGGGGCCCTTCAGCTCACAGTGGTGGCTGGATGTGGAGCAAAGCCAAAGAGCACAGAAATGGCTTTAATTACAAAATAATAATCTCGATAGCAACATATTTAGGGAAAAATTAAAGCCCTTCTGCTGCAAAATTCCTAGCTTCAGGCAATGCCATAGGGCTGTGCAGGTGTGGAACTAAAGAACTGGATTTTTTGTGAGCATGCAGGGGAACGTGGCATCCAGAGGCCTCTGAAAGCACAGGGGGTCTTCACCCCATCCCTGATACAACTGGAGATGAAGGTGTGAGCTCACCTCCCCATTTCCCACCTGCACAGCTGCTCAGCAGATCCCAGCCCAGCTCCTTTGGGCTTCATGCTCAGGGAGGACCTTTTGTCCAGACTTTGCCAGAGGCAGAATTTGGCTGACAGAGGTGGCATTTGTGTTTTGGGGAACGAGGGGCACTGCGGGGTGTGGAGAGTGAGGAAACTGAGCCTGCACCCCCCTCTCCCCTCTAAAGCAGCAGCTCATGCAAGGATGGCCTGAGGTTTGAGGCAGAGGAGCTTTGCTGGAGGTGCCACATGCCCAGCACTCCACGAGGTGTGCCAGCATCCCAGCAGGATAAATCCCCGAGCCTCCCTGCAGGCTCTGAAGGGGTGAGGGATGTCAGGGAGCCAGCAGCCAGCCCAGGCCCTGTGCACAGACCCCACCAAAGGGGCTCTTTTTGGAGGAGGACAGATGCAGCCCAAACTGGCTAACTGGACTCCTCCTGCCTTTCAGGAACTTTCACTGTCAGGACTCAGCCTCGCTGACCGCAGCGGGGTGAGCACGTGAGACAAGGCTGGCGGCCAATTTCGCAGGAGTGCTTTATTTTATTTGACTTTTCCCAAGCACAGGGAAGGTGTTAGACATCCTCCCTGTTCCTGCTAGCAGTTCCTCGGGAAACCTGCGAGCCGTGCTGACAGCCAGCTCCCAGCGCCCTGCGAGCCCTCCGGGAGGGGCTGGGGCTCGGCGTTACTGCAGCTGAAAGGAATGAGAGACTTGTCTTTACAAACCAGCTGTGGGTCTGCTGGTTGATGAAATTAGCATTGAGAGATAAGAGAAACAATGGGAAGAGATTCCATAGGAATTCCACTGATTAACACCAGGAATAGACAGGAAGATATGTGTGTATTTGGAATATACAGTAGAAGGGGGTTTAGGTATTAGGCGTTCCGGGAAGTCTGTACCTCGCAAGTACCTCAGGCAATGGGGAAAGAGAGAGGGACATGCGGCCGGGAAATTAGGATAAAAAGGAGGCTGCGTCCTCCAAAAATGTGAGAGATCCCAGGGGAAATGCCCCATGGCCTCTCCCTTTATTCGAATAAAGAAAAAGGGACTCCTCTGTCTCCTTTTTGGACATAAACCTCTGGCGTTCGTGGATTAATTTTCCTGACACAGCGCAGGGGCTGCACCCAGCCACAGGCACTGCTGTTATGCTGAAACCTTGGGGAAATGGCCTGCAGCCCCCTCACCGTGCCCCCTTCCACTGGCTTTACCAAGCAGACAGGGTTTTGTTGCTCAGCGTGCTAAAAGCAGATGTTGGGCAGAAACAGAGGGTCGAGTAAGGAGCACCAACGGGACAAAGCCCGCGGCACTCAGGGGGAGCCTGAAGTCACTCGGCTGGGTCTGGAAGGACCGAGAGCTCAGCCCAGCCTGCTCCGGCCCCGCAGGGATGGATTCCCCATTCCTGCCCAGTTTGGGGCTCTGCCCATCCCTTCATCCCTCCCTCCCGAGCTCGGCAAGAACGGAGGGAGGAGCAGCTCATTCCGGAGTGTCGGGGACACAGAGAGAGGTGTCAGGAAAAGTAATCCACAAGCGCCAGAGGTTTATGTCCAAAAAAGAGACAGAGGAGCCCTGTAACTTTATTCGAATAAAGGGAGAGGCCATGGGGCATTTCCCCTGGGGTCTCTCAAATTTTTGGAGGAGCAGCCTCCTATTTATCCCAATTTCCCGGCCCCATGTCCCTCTCTCTTTCCCCATTGTCTGAGGTACTTGCGAGGTACAGACTTCCCGGAATGCCTAATACCTAAACCCCCTTCTACTGTATATTTCAAATACACACACATCTTCCTGTCTATTCCTGGTGTTAATCAGTGGAATTCCTATGGAATCTTTCCCATTGTTTCTTTTATCTCTCAGTGCTGGTTGTATCAACCAGCAGACCCACAGCTGGTTTGTAAAGACAAGACTCTAATTCCTTTCAGAGGGAACGAGAGGGACAGGGAGGGCTGCACTTGCTGCCAGCAGCCCCATCTCATCAGTGCCAGCAGGAACACACGGCTGTGGTCCCTCTGCAGGCAGGGATAGGCAAGGGATGAGGGATAACCCTGGGACACTGCCAGGAGCCCCCAAGGAGCAGGCAGAGTGTCGTGCCCGTCTCAAAAAAGGATTTTCTGTTGCTGCTGCTGGCAGCAGGAGCTGGGCTTGGCTTCCTCAGCTCTGCCCTCTGCTCCTCACCCTGTGATAAATCTTTCTCATGCCGCTCACCTGGTCCTGCCTGCTCTGGGATGAGAGCTGCTGCTCTCTCCCAGTCCCTGTCAGGGCTATTCAAACTTGTCTGTGAGACTTGAGTTGCTCAAGGATTTTTTAGAGTGTTTTAAAAGATAATAACAAACACAGGCTTTTTATTAAAAATATTAAAGAAGTGTATTTTTCATTAAAAACATGTCTTCCTCTAAAATATTCAGTCTCTTCCTCAACCCCTTGAATAGTAAACATTTTCCAAATGCACACTGACATATTTGGTTTATTAGCACCTGTGTTTGCAGTAAATATTTTTATTAAAACATTGCACCATAAGTTTCTGAGGGAGAGAAAAAAAACCCAAAGAAAAATGAGCTTATTTTTAACCTTTCAGAATGAAAACAGTTTGGAATTGTTGTGTGAAATTAATTTCAGGATTTTTAATCAGCTTTAACCAGGTGGAGGAGGCAAGAGAAGCAACTGAGGGACACCAGAAAATGGCAATAGAATTGTCAGCCTGGATGAGACTGTGACTGTGGCTACCAGCTTGTGGCTGTGGCTGATGCCAGATGCTTCTAAAGAAGACATAAGCACAACACAACAAACATCACAGAGTCACAGAATATCCTGGGCTGGAAGGGACCAGTGCAGGATAACCCATCTGCCCCCAACTCCCTCTGATTCTCTAATTCACTCTGTTTTCCAGAAGAATTGTGTGAAGTCTCTTCCAAGGGTTTGTAGCCTTCACTGCTCTAATTCCAGGCATTCTCCCTGCCCAAGTGAGTGGTCAGCCCCCAGCACACTTGTTAAATTCTTATTTTCAGAGCTTTCTGCTGGCAGTGAAACAGGCAGGGAAGAAATTGTCCCTTTTATCAGTTTGGAATTTTCTACAGTTCAAAACCCCATCAGCTGCCTCTCTGTTCTCCTGTCCTGAGACCCCAGGGCAGAGCTGCCAGCTCCTGCTCCAGCCTGGCCCTCATTCCACACAGTCTTCCCATATTCCTTTTGCATTTGTCCCTGGACAGAAGAGTCTTTTCTCCACCTGGGAGTTTCCTCAGATCTCTTTAAGGACATCCAGTTTTTCAGTGTTCTTTCTCAGCACTGCACACAATACTCCAGAGGTTCCAGCCATGGATGCTACACAGGAATGTCTGCTGAAATCCTTCTGCATCAGCTTCCAGGGCCTTGTTCCCTGGGCTGTTTGTTGATAATGGTTCTGAGAGAAGAGCTGAGGTCTTACACTGCACGTTTGCAGTGGTTCTCACCAGGGACATCCCAGCCCTGCTCCTTATCCATGGATCCATGGACCTGAGCCTGTCTGCAGCAGAGGGGGCAGATTTTCCACCTCAACTGGGACAAATGTCCATTAGTGCTGTGACTGTAGGCAAAGAGGCTGTCTGACATTCTCTCCCTGCAGGCTGATACCTGAAATGAGACGTTCTGGTCGTGCCTGAGACACAGATAAACACCAGTGAGGCTTCTGAGTGAGGTGAACTCCTGGGCCAGTTTCTGCTGGAGCAGCCTCTCAGCAGTGCTTTCACCAGCAGGAAGGGCTCAGGGCTCTGCTGTTTACTCCGAGCTGCCGAGGGCTGGAAGTGAAGAAGGGGAAGATACCAGGCAGATCAAAGTATGTGGAACAGATTAATGACAGTTTTGAATAAGAAAGAGCTTTAAAGAAGAGAGTAAATGTTGGGGAGTGTGTGGAGAGAGTTCTAAAGGAGATAAAGCAGGCCCTTTAATAAACCAGAAAAGGAATAAAATCGATGATGGCTGAGTTACAAATAACAGCGCAGCCACTGAACTCTTTTCAAACTAGTCCTCTGCAGAAAAGCACAAAAAATCTGGGACAAACAATTAGGAAGCATGAAGACCTTGTCAATAGAGCTGTTGATAAGGAACAGATAAAATGGATACTTAAATTAAATACAGCGGAATTCCTTTTTTACTGATCATTCCTCCTAGTGCTCATCCAGCCCTCCGGATCAAACCTTCCTTTCAGCAGCCAGCTCCCATTTGTGTTGATGTTTGCTCTTTGCTTAGACTGCTCAGCAGGGCTTTTGGTCAGGAGGATTAGACTGGAAAGTTATTTCTCTGATTTTCTTTGATGTTTTCAAAGGTGGAAAAACCCTCGTGCTCTTGAGGGTCCATAAATCTCTGAGCCAGTTTAATGAAGTATTGGCTCGAGCCATTTATAATTTCATTTATCTATTCTGGCATTAAAATGCCCTGCAGAACTCACCTCATTCTCCCAAGATGGAGATTCTGGTTTTACACATATGTCTGATTTGGAAAGCTTAGAGTTTCATGGGTCTCATGTGGCAAGAACTCAGTCTTAATAATCATCACCCACTCAAGTCAATGGGAGGGTTTGCACTGAAGGAAGTGGCAGGCAGTTTGGGTCTAGAGAATCAATGTTTAAAACAAATATTTATAGCAGAGCTCACCCTTTGTGGGCACAACAGAACATCTAGGTGAGCAACACGCTGGAGTTATGGTTTATTGACTTGGCCCAAACGTGCCAAATCACCAGGATGCTGTCAGGGAAACTGGGAAACCTTATTTTTGTTGAGTGGATGATTTGTAACTTTTTCACTTCTGATCTGCAAGATCAAAATTAGGTCCTGTGAGTGGTACTGCCCTTAAAGGGAGCAAAAAGAGAGACTGGCATTTACTTTTGAGTCTACCCACCTTCTGTTCCAATGGATGGGCAGGGAAACTGCTGGAAACTGCTGGAAACTCCTGGAGCCTGCTGGAGCCTCAGCCCTGCCATGAGCTCTTCCGTGGCTGTAGGCAAACCATGTCCCATCAGAGTTTTAGGTGGGCAAAGCAGCGTTTGGGTGCTCAGGAGAGGAGTCCAAAACAATGTGAGGAGGGGGGCAAATTCTTCCTGGAAATCAGCATGGGAGGAGACCACACTGATTTAGGTTTCTTCGAGTGGGGCTGGAACCACTGCCCAGCAGAGTGCTGAAAGACATCGATTTCGGCACCATTTCCACTCCACATCCATCTCAATGACGGGGGAAAGGTGTAAATAAACTGTTAATTCCGGCTGCAGATTATCCTCGGGGGAGGAGGGATTGCAAACACTGCAGACAATGAAATAACGAATGTCCTGAGCGCTCAGCACTGGGGTTAATGAGGAGCTGGAAGCCCCCGTGTTGTGACTGGATTTCCTTCCACAGCCTGTTTTTTTTTGTTTTTTTTCTTCACTTCTGCTGGTGTGAATCACGAGAGAAGTGAGCTGGGATGAGCTCTGTAACAATAACAGGCTTGCCCCAGACCTACATAGACTTATTAAATTGTACTCGATAATTGAGTTATTCACCATTAGTTTCTGGCCTGGGTTTAAATGAACAAAGAATGAAGACAGTGCTCTGTATCTCAGGATGAGAAACCTAAACCAGACAAGAAAACCCCATTCAAGCTTCTTCTGCCTTTTCCACTTCCACTATAGAACAGCTCTCAAATGAAGGTGAGAACAGGCAGAGAGCTGTGGGTGGTTTCCAACAATGAATCACAAACAAGGATGGAAAAACAATAAACCAAGAGCACCCACTCCCCCCACTTCCCTGATGGTGGATGTGGACCACGCTGCAGTCAGATTCTCACCTAAAAAAATATTTCTCAAAATTGGTATTAAATATTGCATTGTTTATTAAGAGCAAGAAATAGTGCCTGTGATTTTTTAGCAATATTTATCTATTTTGTTCCTACATAGCAAATCTGAGAGATATTTCACCGTCTTCCTTATAATGGTGATGCTAGAGATATAAACTGCATTATTAGAAAAAAATGCTTAATAGCAATACAAAAAGGGCTGATTATTAATAAAACACTGTCAGATTAACTAACAGTAAAGTAAAGCCTATCTAGTAAGTGCTTGAGAGATAATTCTTCATTCCAAAGTGGTATTTTAGAGTTATGCACTAATAAAAAATTGCTTTAAACTTTCTCTGAGATTAAAACTGAAGAGGGTTTTATTTTTTTTTTTTTTGGTTGTTCTTTTTAAATTGCTGGTAAAAATTCAAGCTAAAAGTGAGCACTGAATAATAGACAGCAGTGTTGAAATCGCATCACAGGCAAGATCAGATTTCAAAGCAAGGGTGCTTTTCATGTTTTCGAGAGGCAAATGTTATCTGATACCTCCGAGTTTCATTGGCTGAACAGCTTTTTGTTCAACTGCTGAAAATTTCCCTCTGGTTGGGGTCTGGCCCCCAGCACAGTGAGGGCAGAGGGGTAGGGATGGATTTCGAGGCACAGCAAAACAGGTGTGGGTGTAATTCGAGAAAAATAAAGTCTGTAGCAATCACTGTCTGAGAACACAAGTCTGAAGAGCTGATTTGGTCACAAATGTGCTCCTGGCAGACTTGGCCTCCTTTCTTCACACAAAAACCCAGCCCAGGACCCCTCAGTGTGATGAAAAATGGGAGTCAGACAGAAAAAATCCCGAGGGAGATGCTAAAAGCAATGGTTTGTAGGACAAATGGGAGGGGAGAGATCTGAGCCCCCTCAGTTCACAATGTTCACNAAATGGGAGTCAGACAGAAAAAATCCCGAGGGAGATGCTAAAAGCAATGGTTTGTAGGACAAATGGGAGGGGAGAGATCTGAGCCCCCTCAGTTCACAATGTGGATACTTTAAACACTTTAAACTTATTAATTTTATGAAGCATCCATGTGAACAAATGTTGGCCCTTCCTGTGGATTCAGGTGTACCTGCACAGGTAACAATGGCTGTGCTACACAGGAAAATTGCAGTTTATACATACATGGCCCCTCAGTGAAATAACAAACAACCCACACAGGGAAAAATGCAAAGTACATCCTTGTTCTGGGCTGCAAGCAGAAGTTACAATAATACAAATAATAATATTAAAGAATAAAAAAGAGTAATTTGCGAGCCAAAGGTTTGGGACGGTTGAAATAACTATAATAAATCATTCTGGGCTATAACTGAATGAAGCAAAGCTGGAGATGTTTATTGGCAAACACTTTCCATGGGAGCACTTTTCTGCATGAAAGAACTGATGGGAGGAAACCTGGATTTGGTGGCTGCACTGACAGCAGTGAAAGTAGAGGATGTAAGACTGGGGGCAATTTCCCTGCCAGAGCAAGAGGATGCCCAGGTGAGCACTGATCCAGGATAAAAGAGGGGGATGTCTTTTTCAAATTCCCACCCATGCCGGGGTGCTGCAAAATTTGAAACAAATCTCTTGGTAGCAGCAGTAAAGAACTTTCACACACGAGCAGTCAGTGCTCCTGGCTGGTTTGGGCTTCCTAGAGTTTGTAGGGTAAAAAGTTCCCCCAAATCAAGAGTCTCTCTTCCTACCCCCATCAAAACCAGCCACCAGAACCTCCCAGTGTTTATAGGCTGATTGATCTTTTTCATTTGAAGAAGTATATAATTTTTAAAGGTATTTATTTGGTTCACTTGTGACATTCCTGGTTTATAAACCACCTCAGAAAAGCGATCTTAGATTTAAGAAAGGTTTTTACTACAGATGGACATCTCCTACCACAGGTTCAACCCTTTCTCTAAAAAACACACTAAAATCAGATGTTTATATGTCCTGCATTCCTTTTCAAAACATGGTCCTGTTGCATCACAAACATCCAGGCTTGGGACAAAAATTGTGGTGACATATCCTGTCCTTTGCCCTGTGGCAGGAGAATGGGGGCACTTTCCACATTGGGAGATGGGGAAATGTTGAAAATCCTGTCAGCCCTTACCACAATCATTCTCTTTGGCAGTTCCAGAGAAGGAATCTTGATACAACTTGAATTGGAAACTTCTTTAGGCACAATCCCAGGAGATCCCATAAAAATGGACTGCAAGGGTTGGAGTTAGAGGAAAAAACAGCTGGGCTGGTAGAGAGGGATGGGACTGGGGAGAGGAGTCTCTGTTTTGCCTGGTATTCTGTATTTCTTGATGCTGGAGCTCCAGCAAGCAGGCATTAATAATAAATAAAAAGAGTGATGACTGTTATCAACACTGACCCATTCCCTCTTTCAAGTGTGTTTCAGCTTCTTTTTATTGATTGTACACAAACTTCCTCACGTGCAGACTGGGCTGTGCTGCCTTCCAGGGAAGTCTGTGGCTTGAGCAACCCAGGCAGAAACTGCCCTTTTCCCCCAACTCTCCACTCTCATTTCTAAGAAATAGAAAAAATAAACCCCTCCTTTTGAGACTCTGGGAAAAAAGGCACCAAAAATGCATGGTTTTGTCTTTTCAATTTGCTGGTTCACTACAGGGCTTTTGATCTCATTTTAACATGAGATAAATCACCTTGAACAACACTTTTATGATGCTGTTCCTGCAACAAATGTGAGCACATCATCTTCGTGCCTGGCTCAGGGACCTGGCCATGAGACTTCACCTTCAGAACTAATAGTTGATAACCAGATTATCCTTGCTAAAGAGCAGGCAAACATCTTTTATTGCATATCCCACTCTTCTGCACCACATGCAGGCACTATCCCTGTCATTTTATGTATAATTTTGAATAGCCAGAACCTCTAAGGAAAGAATGTTGAAGGTCCAAGGCAGCTCAAAGCCATGGAGTGTTTTGCTTCTCCTCTGGCTTTAAATTCAAGGGGTAAGAGGATGGCATGGAGCCTACTTCATTTTTAATATGAATGAAATGCCAAGAAAAGTGCAAGACTGAGAAGCTGTAAGGAAGTTTTTTGGTGTGATCTTGTCTCTCCCCCCAAGGAGAAGGGCAAAGCAAGCTGATAGGTTTTTGAGTGTTGGGTGGTAAAACAGATCTCATTTCTCAAGTCATGAACTTCGCAAATGAACTTTCTAAACATCACAGAGCAGAAAAAGCATGAGATTTGATTATTTTATAGCCTTGTTGACTGGATACTTGCAGATGGAGGGGAGAGGTGGCTGTGTGAGAAGAACTAACAGACTACAGCACCACACATCCCAAAGATTCGCAGTTGCTTCTCATACCACGTTTGAGACTCGGCACAGCGAGTTCTCCCCTTACTGCCACAAGGCTGTGTTTGTGTCAGCTCACCTGTGGATGCAGGGATGAAGACAGCAGCCCTACATCCCTCCCAGGCAGGCTGTCCCCCCCTCAGGCTGGGTGTGTGTCTCCAGCAGAGGCACTGAGCACTGGACGTGTCCCGCGCCGTAAACTCGGCGCTGCCGTGAGATGAAATACCCCGAGCCCTTCCCCAGCAGGAACCTCCTGCTGGGCTACCAGAGCTCCTGTGGCATCAGAGGGACAGGCAGGACATGGCCCTGACACGTGTTCAGAGGAATCCAATATCACAGAATTTATATCTGCAAAATTCATCTTGTGTTCTTCCCCCTTAGCTGCCTTCCCATATTTCAGGCCCGCGGAATCGATGGAACCGAGGGGCAGTTTGTTGTAGCACCCTGTAGGATGATATTAAATTCCTGCTTTATTGCTAATATCAGCAAGTTTTTTAGACTGAGACAAGAAAAAAAGATAGAAAGGGAGAAAGGAAGAGTGTGGGAGAGAGACAGGGGCTACAAGATGTGTTGCTTATTTCGCTGAAATTTCAGCTAGGGAAAAAAGGCAGAGCACAGCTCCACAGAGCTTGAAAACAGATGATGTCCCCATTCTTTAGCTCTGTAACAGCCACAAGTAGACTTTCACTGGAAATAAATTAATTATCTTGTGCCAGGGCAGTGTCCTGTGTGGCTCCTGAAAGCTCTTTGAGCAGGAGCCAAGTGATGTCTGGCTCCTGCTCTGCCACTCTCACACCGTCCCACCTCTGGAATCTGTCTGTCCCCTTGGTGTTGCAGAACAAAATTCCAGCACCCTGCTGTTGTTATCACCACAGTGTGGGCCCAGATGTGCCTGTGCTGTGCACAGATGCCATTTCCAGATTCTTGGATGTTCTCTGAAGCCCTTCCAGCTGTGGTTCCCACAGGACTCTGGTGAGAGAAGGGCACACGGCCCCACCCTCCACATCTGGATGGTTTCACTGCAAATCAGGGAGATCCCTGATGGGTAAAGGATGCTCCTGGCAGCTTGGGCAAGACACCAAACCCCCTTTTAACCCAGCAGCCCAAATCCTGCTGGCCCAATCCCAGTGAGACTTGGTCCCCAAGCACCTGAGGGTTCTCCATGGTCCCTCTGCCCAGGGTGTGACAGCATTTCCCTGTTGTCTGTGAAGGTGAGGGCTCAGTGCAGGGATGCCAGGTGCTCCAGGATCAAAAGCTACAATTTCTCAGCAGCTCTGCCTGAACCTGGGACCAGCCCAGCACCACCAACACCCTCCCAGTCCATTTTGAAATGAGTTATTCTGCAGAATTTGAATCATAAGATGTAGGGTCGAGTGGGCAATTAACACCTGGAATTAATTTACCCCTGGTGCAAGCAAGAACATGTCCTAACTCACAGTGTCTCCCATTTACATCCATGATGAATTTGGCCCACCAAACAAGCACCTCTGGGCTCTCTGTGGTCTCACCCACTTGCAGCAGAGAGATGTTTTTTATGCCACAGGTATCCAGTCTGCTTCCACGTCCCTTGCATGGCAATCAGAGTAATTCTGTGTGGAAGGCTTCCTCAGAGAGGGCAGCTAGGTGTGGGCTGGATGACATGGACACAAACTTCACTGGATACAGAACTAATATTAAACATGATGATAAAACCCAGGGGTTTTTTTTAATTGCTCTTGGAGCCCTAAGAAATATTTTTTTCCCTGGGTTAGAACCACAATAATATTTCATTCCCACTGCTTACCCTAAAAAATGGATTTCCTTTCCCTTCTCAGTTGGTGATTTGTTTTGCATTAATGCCTTTCATAACTCATACGTTTTGCCATTAAAAATTAATGCTTGGTGCTGACATAAACAAATGAAATTTGTATTATTAATGTTTTACATAGGTAAGACTTTGTAATAACAGATTCATCATAACAGACTGTTTTAATTAAAAGACTTGCTCATTCCCTAAACTGATTTCAGACATAATTTTGGGCATTGGGAAGAAAGTCTGGTACAACCGCCTGGAGAGGAGTGATCAATAAGACCTTCCAAGCCATTTTTAAAGTTTACACCTGAGCTCAGACAGGGGATCTGCTGTCTGGGGTGTATTCTGTGAGAATAGCAAGTGGGAAAGGCACCAGGGATGCATTTTGGTGCCACCTCTCTCTGCCACTGTGGACTTTAGGAAAGAGAAGGAGAAGCAACAAGCTCAGCAATAACCTGCCTCAATTTAGTTTCCTCTAACAGAGCAGTGCACACATGAACCTCATGTTAATTATAATGCCAAGCAAACTTTTACTCGAAAATTTCTCATTAAAAATTTGCTCCTGGTTCTGAGGGTAATAGTGTTGACTGTCCTAGAGAAGAAACCTGCTCGGCTGTGAGGCTGCAGGTGATGTCTCCATAATAGGGGTCTATGAGGTATTCCCAGGCAAATGAAGCTGGGGTTGAGAATAACTCACAGCAAACTCCATTACAAAGCAGTGGCAATTGTGCCACAAGACAGGGCTACAGTCTTACAAAACTCAGAAAGGGAAATTCAAACACGTTAAAGCCTGGAGATGGACGGGAGGGGAAGGGAATGAAAACAGGAGCGCACTTCCTCGCAGACCTGGGAGCAGTGGCACAAAGCCTGCTAATGACAGGGAACAGGGTGATGGGAAAACATCAAGGGGGGGAATTTCTAAAGCCCAATGCACTTGCCTCTTCCCCTGTTGAAATCAATGGAAATGTTCAGTTCAGTTTTTCTGTACCAGTGAGTTCAAGGGGAGCTGAATTAAGCCGGGGCGCTTTTATGTCACCCACCCTCCATAACTGTAAAGAACAATTGGAAAAGTGAAGAGCTAAGAATTGAAACCATTGTAAAAGAGCTGGCCTTAGAAAATGCTTCTGGGAAGCCAGGAGTGCTGAAAAGAGAAAGATGATAAGAAACTATCTGTATTGGACATCAGGAGCTTATAAAAGGCGGCGGGATGTAAAATGGCATCACTCTGGAAAGGACACGAAAGCAATGAAGGAAAGAGCAGGGCTGCAGGAGAGGCTCATTAATGGGCAAGATGGCTTGGGCTGTTTGCTTAAATCTCCCCTCTCCACCCCTTCAGCTCCCACTGTGACCAGTGCAGCCCCACACACCCAGGGGAGATGGAGCCAGGCAAAAACATCACGCTGCAGATTGGGAAAGGAGGTTTGTGTGTGTCTGTCATGGGACAGGAATACAGATGTGTACAAAACAAAGGTGTGCATTTGTCCCTGGGGCTCTCTCATGTTGGCATCAAGACATTTGTGCTGCCCTTTGAGAGAGGTGCACTGCAGAGATTTTTTCATTTCAAGGGGCAACTTCCACTCAAAGGAGGTTAAATGTACTTTTTGCACCTTTTACAAGCACGTTGCAGCTCTGCAGCTGCGTGTCCAGCATGAGATTGCAGCCATTTCTGCAGTCTTTGTGCTGCTGAACCTGTTTAATTAGGGGGAATTGGATTGAGGCTGCTAAGCTGTTCTTGCCCAGGCTGCTCTCCATGCACATAATTCAGGAACCCACAGGGGTGCTGTGCTGGACATGGAAGCACTGTGCCTTCAGCTGAGTCCCAGCCAGCTCCACAAAGCAATGGAAAATTAAGGCAGAGATTTCAGGCACTGATCTTGAATGAAAATTAAAAATAAATAAAAATAGGCATGTTTGCCCAGCTCAGTGCAAAAGGTGTTATGGAGAGGATGAGGAAAGCTGCCACTGCCTGGTGTGGCTGCTCCTGGATTTCAGGAGAATCCTGGAACAAGCTCTCCAAAGGGCACTGCTGCTCCCCACGAGGAGCCTGGGCTGCCCCCGCTGTCCAAGAGCTCCTGTCAGGAATGGGGGTGCAATGGCAGCAGCTTTGTTGGACAGGGCTGTGCCAAGGCAGAGTGAATGTTCATTTTCCTAACTTTACATCAGTAATTAATCAAAACTGGCTTTACATAAGCCTGAACATAAAATTTTTTAGCTCCTGGAGGTTCTTCCAGCAGTTACAGCAAGACCTCTGTCAGCAGCTTCAGAATTGATGTGCTGTAAAAGGAGAGGAGCATTGATAAATACTCATTTGTTACCCCTGCTGTTGCTCACTCCATCAGCTCTCACCTTTCATTCTCTTTTCTTCTTGTGTTTGGAGAAGAAAAAAAAGGAAGGAAGAAAGCAGGAATTTACTTAGAAAATAGAGATGAAGAGGAACTTTCTCTCCTGATGAACATGAGAACACTGGTTTGAAGAATAATCCAATAAACGAAGCCCTTCCTCAAATCTGGGTGTGTTCCTGGAATTTCAATTAAATTGCAGGATCTCTAGGGCACAGTCAAGCCTTTCTACTCACTTTCCTTTAAGTTCTTTAATGTGACAGAGTGTTGATGCTGGGTTATTTCTCTGAGGTGCTCTCGTGGTGAAACAATAAAGAGCATTACAGCTGGCCTGGGCTGTGCTGAGAGCTGCTGCAGCCTGGCTGGGCTGGATGGCTCAGGCAGGGCAAGGACAAACCCCTGCTCAGCAGGAGAAGTGTTCACTGCTTGGCTGGGGCTCCTCTGGTCTGCACTGGGCTTTCTGAGGGAGCATCCCTGAGGTCTGTCCTTCTGCTCTGGATCTGCCCCGGGCAGTCGGGCAGGAGATCAGCCCTGGGTGCAGTCAGAAGGAGATTCCCCTTCTCTCTCTTCCCTTGCTTCTTGCCAGGGACTGTCCCTCCCTTCCTGGTGACATCCAGCCCTGTGGATCCCTCTGAGACTCCCCTGCTCTCCCTGCTTGGCACTGTGCTCATCCCCCCCTTGCCAGGCATTTTAATCTCTAAACATCTTCGCTCTCCAGTGAACAAAGTCTGGGGGTCCTGAAGAGCTTTCCATAAAGCTGGGATGATTCCAGGACAGATTGCAAAGAGAGGGAATTCAGCATGGTGCCCTGACTTCAGGGGAGGGGTAGCACTTTGCAGTCCCCATCTCAGTCTCTGCAGTTTCCAGCCTTTCTCGTGGCCACGTCCCAGGGCACTGAGACCTTGGATCAGCTCCGAGCCTTGGATCAGCTCCCTGCTGAGCACATGGCAGTAACTCATCTTCAGAAAAGTCCCCTCCTTTAGCATTGCTGAACCCAGCCCTGCATGGAGGTAGGGTGCAAAGTACACCTGGAGAGTTTAGAGGTCAGGCTTCCATTGAAGTGGAGAGTATTAAGGCAACCAAGTCCTTCAAAAGATTTCTTCCTACTTGGTTTATCCTTCAGGATTCACTCCACAGGATGATAAAGACTTTAGACTTTGGACTGTTGGAAAACTCTGTGTTCACTGTTCTACTGTGCAGTCAGTCAGCTAAAGCTCTTCCTAATCCTTCTTGCTCAGAGTTAAACAGTGGAAGAAGCGAATAATAAATAAATAAAAACGTAAATTTTCAGAATTTTGAAAGCCAAAGAAAAGAAACTACAGTTTTTCAGGATCCACCTCAAACAACTGAAGCTTGTATAGGGACCTGAAAAAAAGATGAAAGCCAACCTTGCAAAACACAGCAAACAAAACGAGGTTCCCTTAAATGAGACAATATGCATGGGAAAAGAAGCAATGCTGCTGAGATATGCATCCCATTTCTCCTCAATTGCTGGTCTGTTCCTTCAGGCTTCCTGACAGAACTGCATGCTATTTTTCCTTTTAATTTCCTGAAGGTAGTTATTAACTGGAGTAAAAATAAATAAATAATCATGATGACAACGTGTAATTTCTTACAATGAAAACTTATGGTACTAGTTATTTCCCAAGATTAATCTCAATGTTTGCCAGTGTCTTTATTCAGCTAGATGGGAAACAGGACCTATCACCAGGGTTCCTTTCATTTTCATGGGGCTTTTTCTCTTTTAACAACCACATTCCCAGTTTTTCCCTTGCCTGTAATACAAAACTTTCTCTCCTATAAGTCTCTTTTGTTCCTCCCGAGACTCTCCAGCAGTCTGTCAGGAGCCTTGCAAGGAATAGCTCATTTCTGTCAAGAGCTCCATATTAAGCATTAAATGTCTTCTAAAAAGCTGTCCTGATGACAGCCAAGCACAGGGTCACCCTCGTTTGAACTACAATTTACTCCTTTTCATGGCAGAGTGAGAAGCACTGCTTGGAACTGGGAGCTTAGAGGGGGAAGAAAAGCTTCCTGACCCACTTGCTGGCACGATGTGACAGGGATTGTGACACTGAGACCGAGCTGTGGGGTGGCTGAAAGGAGAGGAGGAGCCTTTGGAGCCACCTGGATCACTCCCAGCCCAGTGTCCTGCAGCTCCTGGGACACCCCCTGTCACCCCTGGCACAGGTGGCACAGCAGGGTGACAGTGACACAGGCTGGACCAGCCTTTCCCTCTCTGTTTGCTACACCCTTCCACTGGTGCCTGACAGGGAGTCCAAACTCTGCTGAGGCACCTTTGATACCCTCAAAGATCCCACATCTAAAGCAGAGAGAGAACTCTCTCTTCTGAGGGCTCACCCACACACTGAGCTGACACAAGATGGGCCCCAGGTGGTGCTGGGCTGCTTTAAGCATCACTCCCAGCCTTCCCTCCACCTTCTGTTCCAATGGCATTGCAGAGCTGACACCAAAGGTGCTGAAGATAAGAGAGAGACATGGTCACAGGATGTCATTTCCTTCTGTTCTCTCTCTCGCTGTGTTTTTGTCACTGTTACTAAACGCCAGCCTGGTTTAGGCTGCTTTTAGCATCTTAATTAAAAGATCATCCATCTTTGCTGTATTGCTGATGGGTGACACCTGTGGAAGGTTCTAATAAACAAAAGAGTGAAGAGCTGTCAAGTCTTGCAAAGTTCCTGGTGAGGATTTGGGGGTTGTGAGCAGCTCGTGAGATCTTTCTGCCCCTCTGATCCTGCCAAAGCTGCCCTGACTCGCTCTTCTGGTGTGGTCATTTTGCCCCAGAGGTGCAGGGGACAGCTGCACTCCTTTCTCTCAGTGCTTCCTTAGGAGGAAGAGCCCCTGGAAGGAGCTGTGGGTGTGCTCCCACTCCTACCTCTGCCCTCTGCAGAGAGGTCTGGCAGGGAGCAGCTCCCTTCCCTGGCTGCAGCAGAAACCCTGGGATGTGCACAAGGAGTTCATGTCCCAGACAAATCCTGATTTCCTTCCCTGGCTGCAGCAGAAACCCTGGGATGTGCACAAGGAGTTCATGTCCCAGACAAATCATGATTTCCCAATCCCCCTCATCCCAGCCCTCCCCTCATGGTCTCATTCAGACCTGTGAGATTTGCCCATCTGCATCTTCCAGGGTGGTTTCTGCACTGCCAGGAAGGCAGGGATTAACTTCCTCCTGAGCGTGGTCATCATCCCCACTCATTTGTGGAAGATCCTGGGGGTTACCTCAGTCCTGCTAACAGCAATTTTAATAAAAATAAAACCACAATAAAAAGGAGCAAGGTGCCAAATCACCGAGGAGAGGCCTCGTGCAGGGGGAATTGTTGTAAAGCAGCACATTCCCTGTCTGCTCCTGAGTGATGGATAACACCAGCCCACCAGGGAGTGAGATTATCACTGCTGCCCTTCCTGTGTCCTCCAGGATGGCAGGAAGGAGTGAGTGGAGGTATCTGCAGGCTCCAAAGCAGGAGTTTCCAGGAGCAGGAGGCAGAGGATGCATCTCTGTGTCTCACGTCTCCCCCCTTTATCTGCGCTTCCCGCCATCGGTATCTCACATTCTGCAAATGCATCAGAAAAGAAAAATCAATGTAAACTAAACAAGAGACTTTCCAGGCTGTAAAGCAGAGATGGCATTAGGTGTCCATTAATCCCATGGCTGCAGCAAGTCCCTGAAGCGATTGAAATGGGAGGAGGGTAAAGGGAGGAGGGGGAGGATGCCAGGGGACAGAGAACCAGCAAATCCTCTCTTATGACTCTAGTTGTTTTCCTTTCCTTTTATTTATTTCTACTTTTTTTCTTTTCTTCCCAATTTAAATAGAACTCATAAAATGAGCTGATGGAGTATTCTGCTTTCTCTGCCTCCATGCTAGATTGCATGCCTGCAATGCTTTCTAATGTCAGCAGATCCAAATAAGGTCATTTGCATTAAAAGAAAGCCAAGCTTGCAGCTATCTACTTAAAAAAAAAGGCCCAAAAATTCATGCTTTTGAAGTAATCAATGACCCCTCAGGTTGATGCCTATGTAGAAATACTAAACTGAAAATTATGCATCTAATCATAAAAGCCCTGAATTAACTCTGGGCTGGCCACATCGGGGTTTAATGCAGGTCCTTCTGTGACCCATCAGTGTTGGCTCCTTGGCTCAGAACTGCTGGTCCCCTCTCTGATGATCCTTTCCTGTGCTTGTGAACAGGCACAGAACATCACAGGTCTTCCTCTGGGAGCTGAGCCCAAAGTCCAGCAGCTCTCACAGAGAGGGGAAGAGAAGAAGACAATCCTGCTCTGTCTCAGGGCAGCAAGGTCCTTTGGAAGACCCCTCTGGAAATTTCTGGTGATAATCTCTGTTCTAAACTTCATTACTCTTTACATGTCAACTTCACAACTGCTTCTGCTGCAGCCCTGCACCTTTGCACTCCAGAACTCTTTTTATCTCTCCAAAATATTTACTCTCATGCTTTGAAATTCTCTAAGAACCTGGACACATCTTCCCCTCCCCTCCCCTCCACGTGGAAACCTATCAAGCCTGTGGTTTTTGGTACTTGTCCATTTTTACATGCTCCAGCCACATCTCAGTTTATAATTTCTAATAATTTCCAGTGTTAGTGAGGCTGAAAGAGCCATTGAGTGTTTTCAGGACTGAAATTGAGCCATCAATTATGAAAATGTTTCTTCTGCTCAGTTTCCCACTCAGCCATTATCTAATAAAAACCCCCAGGAAAACAACTCCCTCACCAGAAGAGGAAACAGTTAACAAGGCAGAGATGCTGCTGAAGTGCCCTGAGAACAGAAATGCTGGGCTGGATACAGACACCCACAAATCCAGAGCCATCACTGGCCCCAACAGCATGCAAAGAAAATTGCAGACTCAAACAGTCTCAGTTGGCATAATTTTCTCCGTGAACTTGTCCCCTTCCCTTGAAATACTAGAATTACTTTGCAATACAAAAGCTCTTTGCAATAAATGGCTTTTTTCCCCCCCACCATGAATCTCCTCTATCCTTCCCCCTCTGCCCAGCACACATGGGAGGGAAAAGCTTATTTGCATGTAAGGTTCCTCTTATTATAGGCCGAGAAAAAAGTAACTATTGAGCAAAAGAAGGGCAGGAGGAAGTGGGGGGGCAGAAAAAGTGCAGACACAGTAAATTACTGTGTGAATTAAATCTCCAGCTGACTGGAAATGGGGCTGTTTGAAAACTCCCTTTGATTTTTGCAGTGTAAGGTGGGGAGGCTGCCATTCTTCTATTTTATGTTTGCTGATCCTTTGTTGTTCCTTTATGATCTTTTTCACCTCACGATGTGTGATTTAGTGTCATTTCAGGAACACACAGAACTGCAAAGTGGGCATGCTTGGGAGGGCACAGCCACAGCCAGGGTTCAAGGTTGAAACCAAAATAATGGACTGCCTCAGAGGGGTGTGAAGACTGGCCCCCAGTCTGGGTGGGCACATGCACATTTTGGTCCTGTTTATTGACTTTTTTCCCCTTACAGTGGTTGTTCAGAATCACAAATTCACTGGAGGTGGATATGGAAGTCTGACCAGGTAACCCAGCCAGCCAGTGGCAAGAGAGAGAAATAAACCTACCATTTCCCAGCTTTTGGGTTTAATTTTTAAATGAAGAAATAGAATTGGGTTGAAAGAAGTCAGGTTTCATATGGTCACTGGGATATTACCTAAGAAAGTAAAGGGGAAGAAGGGGAAAAAAATGATTAGGGAAATAAACAGGGCCAGAATAAATACAGGACGTGGGGACTGATGGTACCAGTGGAAAAAACTGCTGTCAAAGTAAGCTACTGGAAATAACAGCTGCTGAAAATGAGCAAAAGAAGAATTCTAAAATCAGAGCTCATCACACACCACCTGGGCAAGGTCCCCACCCCTGAAGGGGCAGTTCTGCTCTCCTGTGTCCCTGTGCTGCCAGCCCAGGTCACTGCTGCCCCCAACGCACTCTCCAACTCTTCAAACCTCTTTTGTTCTGCAGGGAGAAAATGCCAATTACCAGAGGCTCCCAGGTGAATTCTGCTGATGACAGGAATCACTTACTGGCTGCCACTCTGTTGCCTGTATCTGGTGGTTTATTGGGAAAGGGCTCCGTTTATGCACGCACCAAGATACGGCTTCATTGGTATTCCTTGGGTGGATGCTCTTCTGCTCCCATCTTAATAATCATCTCTTCTTCTTATCTCAGGGGGCTTTGTGTGCAAGAATGGGGGACAGTGAGGGGCCAGGGACAGCAGTGTAGGAAACACAAGGTTATCAGAGCTCCAGCTCTGCAGGGGTGTGCAGGGGGTAGCAGGATAATGCTCATCCACGTCACTTGTGAATTGCATGCTCTGATATTTCAGCCCTTATTTGTACAAGGTGAATAACTTGCAAAAACACCTTGTGTGACCAGCCACTTTCATGCTTGGTGAAATTATTTATGTGGAATAAATACAATACAGTATTTATGTGGAAAGGACATAATTTTAGGCATTAATAAAATTTTATGTAAAAATTCTCATAATGCACTTGTGTTCTATTTTCTGCATTTTTTAAAAAAAAATTTCATTTGTGTGATCCAACCCCTCCAACCTCTGATACCAGGGTCTGGTGATGCCTGGTGCTCCCCAAACATAAAGTGAGGAATTTTTTCCTGCTTCAAAGACCTTGAAGTTTTGGGCCTAACATTTCAAAGGACCAGACATCCCACAGAGTGCAGTTCCCAACACCCTTACCACACTTTGAAAACCCTGAGCAGAGAAGACACAATATGGAAGGCTAAAGAAAAATCCTGAGAAGGGAAAGGACTTGTTTTGGATCAGGAAAAACCCTCTGGGTACCACAGCCTCATGGGGGGTGGCATTCACTGCTCTGTTTTGAATGGGAATCTCTCCCCTTCCAGGACAGTTTTGTCCCTAAATTGAGTCTGTGACAGCATCTTTCTGCCCTCACATCTCTCACATTGCTGTCTGGTGCTGTCCAACTCCCTGGGCTGTCCTCATCTCACCCAGCTCCCACTGGTCACATGGGCTCATCCTAAATTATTTAAATTTACAGCTACTTTGTGTAATCCTGCATTTATGTCCCCTTTGAATCTATTTCGACAGTTAATGCCAGCGAGCGCTGTGGTACCTTTCACACAATCCCCTTCTAATGAACAGAATTTAAATAGAGGGAGATTGAATTAGAAGTCAAAATAATTACTTTTCTGGGCACTTTTGCTGCACAGAGAAGAAGAAATCAGTAACCAGAGCCTGGATACACTGGGACATCCTGCAAGCCCACTCCACCCCTGTGCACAGCACAGTCTGGTTTGGGCTGGTTCTACTCCCTCTCATTAATTGTTCATTAAGCCCAGTCAAAACTCCAAGAAGGGTTTGTGCTAATTCACCCTTCACTAAGGGAAAAAAACAAACCAAAAAGCACAATAAGGGGAGCATCCAAGCTGCACAGGAGAAGGCAGCAGACAAATGGGGCTCTCCTGCCAGAGCCAGGAACACGAGAGGCGAGTTCCAGGCTGTGCTGCCCCGGTGGAGCCAGGCTGCAGCCCTCCTGTCATGGAAGAGAAACCTGAAATATCACCAGTTCAGAAGGAAACACACACAGAGGATGTCATTTAGATGCAGTCAGGGGGCCGAGGCTCTCTGTTCATCCCTGAGTGTGTGCCGAGCCCAGGGAGTCGGTGCCTCTCACCCACCCTGAGGAGCACCAGGTGCCTCCAGATATTAAAAGACATCTGAGCTTTGCTGCCTGGAGCCCACAGGTTAACCAGGCAAAGAACAAAGGTAACATTAAGGACAGGCAGTAAGACATACTCCCTACTAATCTCCCAGATCTGCAGAATACACTGGGAGAATTTGTGCTCTCTTTGTTCCTAACGGTTCTCATCCGTGGTTTTTACCTTTATTTCTAGATATCAGGTTTCTTGATGACTTTTTTCAATGAGGAATATTTGTCTCTCTGTCTATATTCAAACCCAACAGAATAAAGTGTAATTGCTGCACTTGAGATGATCTGAGAAACCCTGTCTCTGTTCCTTCCCAATTTCAGACACGTAGGAGATGAACTCCTGCCTGGTGCTTTGCTTGGCTGGCTTCAAAGTTATGGCAGCAAGTTGTGCACTGCACCCCTCCTCACATATGACATTTTAATCTGAATTCTATCCAGATAACAAAAGTTGGATCCTGAAATATTAATGACAAGCAACTGCTGGACTGTGGGTGATTTGCATCACATCTTTTTTCAGGGAGGAAGTGGGATCACCTTTCTCTGGACCTGAGCCTGTGCAGATTGCCTCTGCAAGTGATGGAGAAGCATGCTCTGGCATGCTGTCAATCTCATAAACAAAGGTGTTGTCAGAGAGCCTTATTTAGAAGTATTTCAAATTAACCTTGACAGAAGAATTAATAAATAATAAGAGCTGAATGATTTATAAATAAATCAATTACACTATAAATTTTAAAACAGCATGGTCTCGACTATTGCAGGGTGAGCATTATGGAGAAAGTTCATGTGGGCTAAAACTTCTCTGGAGGGTTTCTGGTGTCCCCTCAGGAGCCCCATGGCTTCTAAGGGAAAGATGAAGGGAGTCACAGACTGAGATGGTGTCAGGGAAACACACTCTGTGTGCCACAGAGACTGTGCTGTGCTCTCCTTGATCCTTGGAGTATTGCACCTCCAGATGGGACCCCAACTGTAACAGCTCAATCATAAGTAAATTTGTTTCAAAGTGTCAAGAATTTAAGAAGAATGGCCAATATTGGAGTGTTCAGGGCTTGGCTCCAGGATTCACATAAAACTGGGGGAGAGGTGAAGAAGACTAAATGAGAAAACAAAGTGAGATTGATCCTGTCTGGCCCTGGCTGCCTGCTCTGAGTTAGACTTTTTGTCTTCTCCTGGCTGATGGAGAGAGAGAGGAAGGTCCATGAACCACATGTGACAATTCCCTGTTTCAGGATGGAGCTAAACCTAGGGAAGCTCCCATGAAATGTCTTGTTAGTGCCTGCTTCCAGACTTTGGCCATCCAGCTCCTGAGCTGCTGGGCCCATTTAACCCCTGAAGGACTGGGCTAAGCTTGTCTGGGCTGATCAAACAGGTGTGAGCATTGCTGCCCCTTAGCTCATTCCTTTAATTCCTGAAGAACACAAAGCCCCCCAAAAAAGCAGGGAAAAAGGCATGCAGGCACCAGGGTGGTGGATGACCTTATCAGAATTCCATAGTTAGGTGGAAATTGGTTTAAAAATTCAAATGACTGTTCACATAAAATGGCTTGCAGGATTCACCCAACTGTAATAGCAACTCTCTGCAAATGATTATGCAATTACCTCCAGGAGGTCAAAAAGTAATTACCACATAACCTGCTCTCTTCTGCTGGTTGCCTCTAATAAATAATAGATGCAAGCTCTACTCGGCTTTAGAAGAGAATTTGCCATTTCTTTACCCTGTAATTACATTAGATTATTTACCCAGCATGGTCAGCTGTGACCATGTAGGTCAGCTAACATGATATAGGAAGAATGGATGAGAATGATTTATGCTCTGAATCTCCTCCAGCACCTGGGATCAAAGGGAGCTTTGGTTCCTCGTGCAGCCAGGGCAAACCTTTCCCTCTGGCCACGTGGGCTCCTGTGGGAGCTGAGCATCCCCCTGGCAACCCACACATTAAAAGGGCAAAGCCCCAGCAGCCCAGCTGCTCTGTGGGGTTTCCTGGGACTCAGGACATGCTGCTCCACACCCTGTAGAGCTGTCAGGACCTCAGGCCTTCAGCCAGGAGATAACATTTCCTTCAGCCTCAGGCTTAGGAGCCTGGAAGACCCAAGTCTTATGTGTTTTCCCACAGGCAAGTGAGCAGGCTGTCATCATTTTCAGCTTTGTCACAGAGGGGTTTTTGTTGTTGGCTGAATTTCACACTGAGGCAATTTCTTCCTGAGGATCTGGAATGATGGCATTTGCTTTGTTTCCCTGGCTGTCACCTTGGAAGATGCAAACCTTTGGAATACGCTGCCTTTTCCTGGCGGTCTGTGGAATCAGCTGCTCTGACCTTGCTGGGAAGGAAGGCATTTATCACTGGGGAGCAGAGGGAGATGTGGGGGCACGCTGTGCTCAGAGCCTGGCAGGAGCAGAGCAAGATGCACAGCTTCTTCCTGCACAAGTTGACAAGAAAAGTTGAACAAGCCAAGGAACACGTGGGAGAAAGGCCAGATGATTGTTTTCGTTTCACACAGGGAGTGAGGGGCAGCAAGACTGAGAATCTTGGTCAAGGTCATGCAGCAAAGCTGTGCCACGAGAAGGCTCCAGGTCTCCCAAGGGCTGGTCTGGATCTGCAGCAAGAAAACATTTTCCTCTCAAGGGCTCTGCCTTGAGGAGGCAGCTCAGGCTGAGTCAGAAAAGCACAGGCTCGCCCATAACATATTCCCCCTGTCAGAAGATAAGTGTATCTCCCACTTGCTGCTTACTGCAGTCGCTGTTTAATAAATTAAGGGTCTAATTACATGGTATGGAAGTGATGTTGTTACACAGATGCAGTCACTGGAAACAAGACCGAGCAATAATGTTCCAACAAAACCCAGAGGCCTTTGCTCCTGATTTCTATTTTATGCTTTGTAGTCCCTGCTTTAGAGAGTGTGCCACAAGCTGGGATCAAATCAGGTTTTAATGGACCCTGTGATTGATGGACACGGTTCCAGCAAGGGCTGGAGTCTCAGCAGTCTCTCTCCTGTCTTTTCCCACCTGATCTTCCTGACACAAAACATGGCCAAGGCTGAGGGTGAAGCATACACCTACAGCTGGTCCTCTTCACCATCTAAAGGGAATGGGAAGTATTTATGGAGGGATCACTTTAATGCTATTATTTTAAGGATGCCTGCAGTGGCCACAGAACTTTGAATTCCAGCCTGTGCAAATCTGCCCAGTGTCTTTGTTGAATCTCACTCTTTAAGGGTTGGAATCAATGGTGTTAGAGGTCCTTTCCAACCTGAATGACTCCATGATTCACAGAAGGTCACCTCTCTGAGACCCAGAGCCCCTTTCACACAGGCATTTTAAGTGTTTTGGTTGGTGGCCTCAGGTTCTACAGCCATTCCCTCACAGCTCAGAGGTGCCCAAGGAGTTCAGTGGAGCTGGTGGGTGTCACTTGAGGCAGATGTGAGTGATTTCTCCGTGGTGGGCACATGCAGGTCAGGGTGGGTGTAGCCCTCAGAGTGTGCCACACCTCAATAGCCAGCTGGGAGGGGAAGGATGGCAGGTTCATTTCCTTCCAGTCTGGACAGGCACAATCAGCCACGGCTGGGGATTGCTGAGCTCTATATTATCAATAAAGGGCAATCACACTGCTGGGAGTTAATGACAGTTTTGCACACAACAGAAACCTTTCAGAGTAATTCCAGTGTCCTTTGCTGCCTCTGGGAGCTGGTGCACCTGCACAGGTGTGTCCTGGGTAACCTGAGCGTGCTGCTCAGGGGTCCCTGTGGGTGGCACAGGGGCAGCCCCACATCTGAGTCACTCCAAACCCTTGGGCAGCCCCTCAGGTGTTACCTGTGAGCCACAGCTCAGGATGTGGTGCCAGGGCAGCTGTCAGAATCGAGGATCAGTTCTGGGGGGCAGGAGATGTGCACAGTTCTGTCCTTCTGCACCACTGTGAGACTGCTGCAGGTCCAGCCCACAGTGTGCCAGCGCTGGCTTTGTTAGGAAGCAAACCTGTGTTTTGCTGAACACTAGAGACTGAGGGGTGAGAGGAGAGGGAGAAGTGTGGGCATGGATCCCAAAGGGCAGTGCAAGGTACTGAGCAGGAAAAGGTAAGAGACAGAGGGCGGGAGACCCCCAGTAATAAACTCTGCAGGCTCTGAAGCCTGGAATTAGTTTTAAAAAGGCTGGAGCTGGGCCATTCCCCCTCATTTCCTTTTCTTTGAACCCCACAGCTCTGCATAACCTCCTTCAAAATGTGTGCTATTAGCAACAGTCCCCTCCTTCCTTGCGAGCGGGAGATGCATTGAACTAATTAACGTGCAGGGTTTGTGCAATCCCATTTTGGTGGCTTAGCACTGGATGTCCCTCAGCAGCAACGTGGCTGGAATGACAAAAAGGCCACAGAGGCAGAAAGTGATGACACCAATCTCTCAGGAGCCAAAAGGCCTCGAGCCAAGGGGCTGAGAGGGTGATGAGTCCCTGGGGGCATCGTCATTCCAGGGAGCAGAATCAGAATCAGCAAGGAAGAGGGAAAAGGGGAAGGGGAAAAAATGAGAGAGAAAGAGAGTACAGCATCTGTTCTGTAGAGAGCTACACTGGTGCTGTCCAACCTGTTTGTTCTTGCAGTTCTTTACCTGAGGAGGCACCAGCTCCCATCCCAGTATTTGTATTTCCCTGGAGCAGCAGCAACTGTATTTCGATATCAACGCAACGCAGTTAATTGAAATCAGTAAGTTCAGCAGTCATTAATAACAGATCTCTGGGAAGGAATATCCCTGCTGCAGTTAATGATCAGCATAAAAAAGACCCTCTTTCAAAGCATAATGGTGAGCTCGGTGCTCATTTCATCGTTGATTAGAGCGAGTTAAACTTTGCCCCGGCTGCAAGTTGTATATTCAAATATGAGGAGTTGGCAATATTTGAAGATATCAAAATACCACAGGTGCTCTGGAGCAAATCCAGCCCTCATGGCTGATCCCCAAAAGAGTGATGTGGCTCTGAAGGAAAGAAAAGGTGGAATTAGCCCATGGAAGTTAGAATGGACCAAGTTGTGCTGTAAACCTCAGTGCAGAGCAGGTTTGAGACTCAGTAGGATCAGCAGGGTTCCTCCAGACCTGTGGGAAATCTGGCAGCATCTGAGCCAGCCTGCAGCCCCAAGATGCTATTGCAGGTGACAGCCCTGAATTCAGGGAGGCCCTGGATGTTTAAAGCTGCCTTTAGGATTGCATTAGCACTGGGAATTCCTTTGGAAAGCTGGCTGTAAACAGGGAGAACCTGCCACGGTGGGTACAGCACACACAGGGTCTGCACTGTAGCTGGGGCAGTAACACAAAACCAGATCACCTGTAATGTGAAAATGGAAATCCAGATATAGGTCCTGAATCAAATTCTCTCTATTAGAATATAATGTCTGAGAGTGGCTTTTTCCTGGAGGCCAGAAGGGTGACATCCTTTTTGAAGGCTTGGGAGAAACCTCTGCAGTAAATACCTGAAGGAGAAGTGTTGGACTGTGGGTTTATAAAATTTCTGCTGCTGGAAGAGGTGAAGCCTTTGATATCATTGGATATCAAAGATGGATATCAAGGGCTGCCAGAGCTTCTGTTTGTTTGCACCAGGTCTGGGTTCAGCTGTTGCAGTGGCAGCTCCAGCTCTCCCTCAGTGGAGCTGCAGGTCTGGGAGGTGCCAAGGGCTCTGTGAAACTCAGGATCTGTTTTCACCACAGAGTTCATGGAACTCTCCTGATTCCTCTCCTGAAATGCTCCTCCTTTCCAGGAAGCTGTTGGGAAGGACAGCTCTCATCCTGTGCAAACCACAGCAGAAAGATCTGCATGTACAAGGCCTTCACTAACAATAAACCCTTTAATTAGAATGAGAAATGCAGTTTGATGAGGAAAATGGCAATCACCTATGGAATAGGGAAGAGGGGAGCCCCAGGATGATGAAGGGAGGGAGACAAGCACCCTAAAGTGGGGCACCTACTGAGGGGAAATTTGCTGCACACCTGAAAGTGGCACAGCCCTAAAATGAGACTCAGGAGTCCATCCTTGATCATCTCAGTTGGTGCTTGGGCTGCCAGGCTTCAGCTTGGAAAAGCTGCATTTCCTTTCTCACTGTATGTTGGCATTCAGGCTTTTTGTTTGAGCACAACCCCCACCTGTAAGTGGAACTTGGTGGGGAAATAAATTCCAGTACAGGAACAGAGGTTTTTCCTTCTTCCTATGAGAGGAACTACCCTGAAAGTGCTGCAACAGGGATCCCTGTGGCACTGCTGAACACTGTGGATCCAACATGCTTCACCTGGGTGGCAGCTCTATAGAGGCACTGTGGAAATGAGAACAAAAATGCTGTGTATATAATGCAGTGATGGATTGCTTCCTAAATTTTGCAGGATGTTTTGGTAGGAAACCTCACTGAAGGCTTGTGTTGGGGCTGCCTAGGATTTCTTTTGTCTCTGGAGTGCTTGTATGTAGTGCCAGCACAGCCTTGGTGGCTACAAAGGGAACAAAATGAAAATACTTAACAAAATTTAAACTCCTTGTGCTCAAGAAAGTAGAGTACAGCTTCAGGATCACATCTACATGTTTGAGAGGCCTGAAAGCAGCTTTCACAGTGGTGTGATTTCAGCCCAAACAACCCAAAAGCAGATCCCAGTTGGTCACAGAACCTTTTCAACCAAAAAGCAGATCCCAGATGGTCACAGAACCTTTTCACATCCTTCTGCCTCACAGTAAGCACCCAGGTGGGACTTGTGCACCTGCAGCAGGGGAATGTCACCACTCTCTTGCCCTCCCAGGCTCTCCAGGAAACCACAACAGCACTGGAACCCGCAGAGGGCAGAAGGAGCAGCCTGCAGTGCCTCCTTGGAAGGGGTTTCCAACTGCAGAAAACACTTTTCATGGGACTCCAGTGCTTTCCCAGCACCTTCTTCAGCTGGTGGGGTGTGGAGAGAGACAAGACAGAATTGAGTTGCAGGCTGTGGGACTGGAAGCACAGAGGAGCTTGGGGGCAGGAGATGAGGTGGCAGAGCCCTGAGGAGAGGAGCCTGCAGGACTCTGCCAGCCACCTGAGCAGCTCGTGGTCAGCCCAGAAAGGGACATTGAGAAAGCTGCTGCTGATGTGGCAATGTGGGATAGGTCACTTAGTGAAAAACAGCATTTAAGGAAAGGCTGTGCCTTGAAGAAGTGGATAAACCCAGCTGGTTCCTCTCAGCAAACATCTCAGTATCCATCCCTGCCCATCTCAGTCCCTGCCTCAGTCGTTATGGCGAGGCAGAAACTTTTGGAATCTGTTGCTCCATTATATGTGAAGTTATAGTGGCTGGTGATGGTTGAATCTCAATCCTTATGACCAGAATATATGGCACTATCAGAGCAGCTCTGCTAGGAAGCCAGCTGGAGAATGAGGGCTGTCTTGGGAGCTCTCCATCACCAGATAATAGCCTGAGCTCCATAAAATCTCTTTTTAGCATGAAGTCCCATTTCTGGAGCACAGCAAATCCATGGACAATTGCTTGTTCCATCATGGAAGTCAAAACATTTTATCCTTTCCAAATCAAATTTTATTTCCTTCAAGTCCCTGTACAGCATCCTGAGCCCAGGTCATTTGTTTCCTTCATCATGACTCTCCCAGCAGGACAAAGTAGAAAGAGATATGTGGTATCATTTAAACTGGAAATTTTAGTTGCTTCTCCTAATGATGAAGAAAAAGCTGCTGTTAGAGGGGTTCATCAGCAGGGAAACAATCCAACAGCTTGTTCCCCAAACACCACAGCTGGAAAGCTCTGGCTGAGCCAGCAGTATCAGAAGTGCAGAGCTCAGCACTGGTTTCCTGTCAAGGAAGAGGAGATCTCTCTCCCTTCCCCCTCTCCATCACCACACCAAGGCAATCAGTGCTATGTAAAAGGAACAGCACACTCAGGAGGGGCAAACTGTGCTGATGTCCCTGTCACCCACAGGGCCTGAGAGTGTTTGCCAGGTTATTGGGAGTCTTTGTGTCCTTGCAGAGCAGCTCTTGGTGCATGAGCAGGGCTGAGGGCTGGGCTCAGCCTCCAGGACCTTCCCCATGTGGGAGCTGGGAGAGAAAGAAGAAGGAGGAGCTGCAGCTCATAGCAAAGGAAAAAAAAGAGCTAATGAGTTGCAGGAATGGGCACAGAGCCAGACCCCCCCAAATCATTAAACATGGTCAGGTTCAAGAGAGCTCTATTAAAGTGACTATCAAAACTCTTGCCCTCAAATGGATTTATTGGATGAGAAGGAGGAGCTGGGGTGCAGAGTAAATACAACAGTAATGGGCCCAGCCTCTCTGTGCCAGCACTGCCTGGTTACTGGAAAAGCTCTGTGAGATGGAACTATTTGATGGCAAACTGGAGAAATGGAATTTAAAAGCAAGCCCAGGGAAAAAGTTGAGATCCAGATCTTTCAAACCACAAGAGCAGCTGGGGAGGCAAGTGAGAGGTGCTGTGCTGGGGCTGCAGTGGCTGCTCCACCTGCATCGTGTTCTGCTCTTTAAAGTGACACAGAGCAGGGTTAGATTGGATTTTAGCAGGAAATTCTCCCCTGTGAGGGTGGAGAGGCCCTGGCACAGGGTGCCCAGAGAAGCTGTGGCTGCCCCTGGATCCCTGGAAGTGTCCAAGGCCAGGCTGGACAGGGCTTGGATCAGCCTGGGAGGTGTCCCTGCCCATGGCAGGGGTGGAACAAGATGAGCTTTAAGGTCCCTTCCAACCAAAACCACTCAGAGGTTCTGTATTAGAGCCAAGTTGACACCTGGCAAAGCTGCTGTGAGTCTCAGTGTCAATTCTAATGCCTGATGTACCAGGTCACATGGTGGTAAATCACGAGACAGTCTGAAAATTGAGAAATATTTCAGTGCCTCAAACTTTAAGTACATGAACAAGTCCCAGGACACCTCAAGTTAATTCTATGCATGAGTGTCTTCTGCAGGAAGGATGGATTTAAGCATGTGGTTAAATGTTTTCCTGAATCAGAGCCCTCAATTGTGAAAAATGAAGAGACATTATTGGAGATGCAGTTTATACCTAACACTTGGCACATTAGGCAGCACCCGTGTGGTTAAAACACACTTTTTCATTAAAAATTATAATTGGGGAAAAACAAATTAGAGCCAAAATGAAATAGGCTTTTTATTTTCCCCCTTTTACCAAGAGATTATGTATTTCCCAAACACAATTTCTCTAATCCATATCTAATGCATTAGAGACATTCTGCTATTTTCCTCTAGACAAACAAATTTCCCACCCAGTGTGGGATCACAGCCCTGTTCCAGAGAGAAAAACAAGTCATAATAATGCTGAGGCTACTAAAGGAAAATGTTAAAATAATTAAAATATGAAAGAAGCTGCTGTCTTCCTGGGATTTCAATTTCAGAGGTGCCTGAGGGGAGGGGGTTGGATATCTCACACTGATACACTGTTTGATAAAGTGTGATAAAGACTTAGAAAAATTGGCAGATTAAACTGAAATAAAAGCTGAGGATGTTTGCATTCAAAAAGCTATTAAAAGCAGTGTGATTGAGCAGCAAGAAGCTTCTCTTTTATGCAAGAATGCACCAGAGTGGGATGTTTGCTGCATCGATGTCAAGGAGATCAAAGAGTTGTTTTTGTTAGTGGCACAAACTGTTCTTTTTGGCTGCTGGCTTGGATGTGCAGTTGGAAGTCTCTGGGATCCTGCTGCGCTGTGGTGCCACCAGAGGATGGGACTGAAGATCCAGGAGAGCTCTGGGATCCTGTCCTAAAGTGATGCTGTAATTAGAAGACCCTCAAATCCTTCTGTGGCAGAGTAGCCACAGTCCTGTCCACTTTGCACAGCACAGAGATGGCTCACACAGAGTTTGCCTTCTTCAGGACTCCTTCCCTCAAAACTTCTCAGGGGTTTTGCCTCCATTCAGTTGCTCCAAAACAAAGGCCCTTTTCCAAGCTGCTTCAAACTCAGGCTGTCACTGTGCTGCCCAAAACTGGGAGGACAATTTGATGGATCATCCTTTCCCTCCCCTGTTTGCTAATTAGCCATTTGTCTTTCAGATGGACAAGGGTTCATGTCCTGACAGTGCCCTGTAAAACCACAGGTGAACTTCCAGACCAGAGGGTTAAACCAGCAGGGCAAGGATGTGGAGCTGACAGAAGCCGTGGCTGTTGGACTGATCTCACAGCTCGAAGAACTGACAACAAACCGAGGGGCTGCTGTGGCCAGAGAGCCCAGCAGAGCCTGAGCTAGGCCTGTGCTTGTTGAAGAGCCACCAGCCCCAGTGGTTTGTGGAATCCCAGGCAGGAAAGATGGGGTCTGTCCTGAGGCAGGCTCCCAGCAGGGCGACGCGCGGCCCCGAAGCTGCGACGAGCAGCTGAAGCAGCAGTGGTGCTGACAGCAGCGCCCACGAGCAGACCTGGAGCAGGGAGAGCCACTTTGCATCCGCCTGCCAGAGGCAAAACCCAGCAGATTGCTGTGCCTGTGGTGTCTGGGGATTGCATTGCCCCTGAGAGCAGTGGTGGCCCTGGCAGGGCGTGTCCCAGCACAGGGTGGGTGCTGCAAGGAGATACTGCTGGTCCCAGCCCTGGGAGAAGGTCAGGGTTGGGTTTTGGCTACATGGACACACTTCCTTGCTCTCTTCCTAAACGCTGGAGTGGCAAAAATATGACCTTGTAGGTTATCTGCCACAAAATCCGCCAGCAAGCATTGATTCAGCAGCACCACGGGTCACTCCTACCGTCAGATTTTAAGTTTACAGCAAGTCTTGCTACTTTTCTAACTCTCCCTCTCCCCCTGCTCCAGCCAAGACAACTCTTCTATTTCCAATTGCCTCCCTCTGGCAGCTTTATGTTGGTGACCTGAGGGTGCAAATTAGATGTTTGAAAACACAGCAGTTAAATCAACAACTCTGAAGTGTAATAGAGGTCAGGACAGTTTCCTTCCAACTCAGTTGCTCAGTTTCTGCTTTGGTTCATGCTATCTGCATTTTGCAAAGTCCTTTGATTTCTGCACAGGGTGAAAACAGGGCCCAATCCTCCTTCTGTTCAAGTCTCCAACTCGCTGTATTTTCCCTCTATTTTTAGGCCTCTAAAAAGAGGCAGTGGTTCCCTCGGTTCACTCTCAGTAATTTTCTGGGAAAAGGTCCCAGACTATGTCCTTTGCCTTGGAGCTCTTCTCCTAAATCTCTGTGTCACTGCAACTGGGCAAAGCAACACAATTTTCCTGGAATTTTTGATCTGTCCTGCTGCCAATCAGCGAGTGTCTGGTCCGATTACATCGCCCATCCTTAATGGGCTCGTTAACATTTGGATACTCGCATGTTCTGCTGGCAGAACACTCCCAGAGCACTGAACAAACACCACCAAGCAGGAGAACCACAACCAGGAGCTGCCCAACGGGGCTTTGGGGGGAATATTTCACCATAACATCAGGGCTCTGTGACTGAAGGCTGACTGGAGTGAAGGAAGGAGCGGTTCTGCTCCACTATCACACACCCGAGACTCGGTTCATTTGTCTTGATTAGCACAAGTTTAGCTATGGCATGCCTTTAATTAGTGGCTGTCTCAGAAGGCTCGTTGGTGTGAAGCCCCAGGGCCAGGCAGGAGCACGGCTGGGTGGGGAGGGGGCTCAGCTTGGTGTGTTCAGGGTAAACCTTGGGCCACTCACTGTGGGCAGTGCAGGGAGTGAGAACAGCCTTTGGGCTGGAGATTGCTCTGCAGCACTTCCCTAGAGGAGGGATTGTGCCACAAAACAGGCATCTGCTGGGTCCTGGGGGAGAGGGAAGTGAGCACTGCTGGAGGGACTCTGGAAGGCAGAGGTTCCCCTTTGCATGCTGAGGAGCTGGTGCCAGCCAGCATCTCACTGACACAGGTGGTTTCTATATGAGATTGAGACCTTTGGTTTCAGTCCCTTCACATTTTGTTATGCATATTTAAAGTGCTTGAGGGAGGAGAGAGAGGGAAAAGTTGATGAAACTCAAATAGCACAAAGAAAAGGGAAATTGTGAGCATCATTTGCTCCGGGGTTCTACCAGGTACTTTGAAGAGATGCATTGTGAAGAACAATGGGTTAGGGTGGTGAATGATTTGCTCTCAGTCCGTTTTGAGTCCTTTTGAACAGGAGGAAGGTTTGTATCAGCATTGCCAAGCACTGGAACTCCCCTAAACATGGAGCAGGGGCAGCATTGAGCAGCTCCAACACCTCAACCAGCCCTTAAATCTCCTTGGGGAGGGCTGCTGTGGTGTTCTGTGTGCAGGGCTGAGTTCTTTGGGAGGACAGAGAAATGTCATAAGGGGAATTTAGGGCAGATTATCACTGCCTTTGGTCTGCTTTTGGGTTTTTGTTGGGTTTCAAAGATGTTTCTGGTAGGAGATTATGGAGCCCTGCCCTCCTTGGGAGCTTTGTTCTCTGTTCTGTCAGGCAGCCACAAATTTAAGGGCACAGGAGCTGTTTCATCTGAAATCGTTGGCCCTCATGTAAACAAGGCCATTAAATAGAGGAAAAGACAAATGATGCTAGCAGGCATGTGCTTTATTCTGTCTCAGAAAGCTTTTGATGGCTGGCTGATCCCACATGCACCTTGGAAAGGTCTGGCTATTAGAGAGAGTAAACAAGTCTTCACTTTACCTTTCCTATCCTTTGCTTTTCCCTTTCCTCTCCCTCCTTGCCCTAATGCCACCTTCCCATTTCTACATCCCTAATTTATTATTTTCCATTCTGTGTATCCTGGAGGCAGAATACATTTTTTAACAGGAAGGATTTCTAAATCCTTTTATTTTCCTTCAGATTCTTTCTGGTCACCTCCAGGCTGTGCACACACACACAAACACACACACATGTGCATTTGTGTGTGTCTTTGTTAACATCTTCTCTTTCCCCTCCCAAACTCTTCCCCTACATCCTTGGAGTTCACTAGTCCTATTTTCTTCAAACTTTCCTCTCCCTTCATCAATCCAGAATAATAAACAGATTGGATTTCCTATCTCTTGGATTGCTTTTCCAAGAGCTGTATTTTCTTTCTCTCTCTTCCTCTCCCCTCCTCAGATTTCCTTTCTTTTTTTTTTTTTTAATTTATATTTTTATTTTTACTTTACTTTCAAAGAAATCATCCTTTTCCTCCCTTGGTTCCTGGCTTCTCCTCCAGTGTTTTATTCAGGCTATGGATGATTGTCTCCATACACTCCTTTTAGGCTATGAAATGAATTGCTAATGCAACCCCTGCTGGGAGAAGCATAGTCTGATCTTGTCCTAAATAGGGCCTTGTTTGCAGGGGATTATGTATAAATGTATGGACTGCATCATTATACATTCACTTAGTGGAAAGAGGCCTCTGCTTATTCCATAAATGAATTCCTGGGGAGAGGAGATGCATCCAGCCTGGAGGGGCCTTGAAGTCCATTCCTGCTCCCCTGGCATGGCTGCTCAGTGGAGCCCAGCATCAACCAAATGAATATTCACTGCCACGGGATCTGGAAAGGTGAGGGAGGCAGAGCCCATGTCAGCCACAATATTCCTGCCAGAGATCCCACCTCCTGGCCCAGGCATTCCCTGGAATGTGGGAAGATCCTGCACTGCCAGGAGCAGAGGGCTCTGAAACTTCCAGATCAGCCCCCTGCCAAAGAGAGGGGCAGTGCTGATCCCTCTGCTCGCAGAGCACAGCAGGGGCAGAGCAGGATGCAACCCCAAAAATTCTGTGAAATACAATGTAAAGCTTTGCCCTGAGCTTCTTATGGTCTTATATAAACTCTGGGAATAGCAGGGGGTGAATAGGATACAAAAGCCCTTTTTTCAGCCCTCCTTTCATCCTGGTTATCCTGCCTTGTCCCAGAGGTGCCCCACACGTTATAAAGATCCTAAACCACAGCCAGGATGGCAGGTGAGGCCCTGCAGAATCTGTGGGATGCTCCTTGGAGCTGTGCAGTTTCCAGCCAGATCCTTTTATGGTGTTGGCTTGGATTGTATTTACTGGCACAAAAGAAAAAATAGATAAACCCAGGTTTTCCCTTGTTTCATTTTCTTTTTTTTTCCTTCCGGCCTGGGCTCTGGGCTTCTCCTAGGAAAACCATGAAGTGTCCTATTGAATCAAGTCATGGTCAGGCAACACACAGCACAGCCTCTGAGTGGGGTGTGTGCTGCCCTCAGCTCTCATCCATCAGCCTGGCTCACTTTCACCTGAGTTCACTCTGCTCTGAGCTAAACCCCAGTCCTGCAAGCAATCTCTGCCCTCCTCCTCCTTGATACACCCTGAGCATGGAATAAGAATAACTTGAACCTTCTGTAACGTGCTGCTTGTGCTTGCAGTAAAGCCCTCTTGCTAATGGGCAAGGTTCATGTTATTTCCATTTGTGTTAGTCACACTCCTGGGGCATACAACTTAAAGAAAAAAAAAAAGAGGAAAACCCTGCATATTTTAAAGTGTAAACAGAACCTGGTGTTTTCTTCAATAAATGTGACAATTGCAATAATGTTTTGCAGATTACAGGAGAAAGAACTTAAGGGAAACATTTCCAGAGCTTCAGCACTGTGTATTTTGCTGATGCTTAAATAAACTCCTCTTTGTTACTGCTGTTCTTTCTGCCGTGCTGTTAGTTTGATGCTACTTGAAAACCTTAAATGCCTGGAAAATCCTTCTGCTAGACAGGGATGTTACTTTCTATCTTCTGGTCTGCCCAGAAACCTCTCAATTCCCTCAGTAGCTTTGCACTCCAGCAGACAGATCCTGCTTTTGCAATTCTTAGCTTTTGCCTGTGAGTCAGCAGCTCCCTGGGCTCATATTAACAACCCAAATCAACAGTGGCATGATTGAGGCCTTCTGCTGGGTCTGTCCATCATGCAGGCAAAGCCCATTTCACTCAGCCAGGCTGGAGACAGCCTCTTCAGCCCTGGCATGTGAAGAAAACCCACCCTGGTGCCCTGGTTCTGCCCACTGCTGCAGGAGCAGAAGAAAACTTCCCCATCTGGGAGGCACCTGTTTAACTGGAGTTTAATGTGAGACCAGGTGAAGGCTGCCTCACCTCCTGAAAGCCACACAGAAGGAGGACATCCAGACTGAAGTTATAAATCCAGCTGTTCTGCAGGGAAAGCAATTCCCTTCCCCTCTCAGCCCCTGGAGCTCATCCCCCCCTTGCTGGCAGCCTTAAGTGCAAACTTTGGCCAACTGAGGTGTGTCCCCTCCACAGTGTCCCACCTGCCCATCTGCTCTCACTCTGCTGCAGCCCTGAACCAGGAGCAGTTTGTCCTGCCTGGTGGAAAGGGGGGGAACCTTTCCTCTGCCCGTGCCAGGAGGAACTCATGGCCTCCAGAATGGAAACTGGGGGGTCTCACCTGCCTTGGTCTCAAATCTCAGCTTTGCCACAGCTGCCCTGACTGCAGTGAGGAATTCCCTCCGAGCCCCTTCCTTGAAATGTCCATTCCCCATCCCCAGGTACACTAAAGGGAAGAAGAAAGCACTCTTGCTTTAATCCCTGGGTCATTTTTGCTGCTTTAAAGGTTCTCCTGCTCTCTGGCCTCACAGAAAGCACCATTAGGTGTTCAGTAGAATTCAAAACCACGGGGAAGCTAAAGCCTCCTGTGCTGAGGTCAGGGTGCTCCAGTTTTCCATGGAGACTGAGGCTGGAGCAGGCACACCTCAGGGCTGCTGGTGCTGCTGGCAGTGGGGGAGAGGCAGGAGCCCTGTGGGGATGTGATGGGACAGCTCTAAGTGTCCCCTGTGCACACCACAGAGGTGTGAGGAGAGTGCCAAGTGCTGAAGCGCCTGTGGAGGCTCTGTAAGCACAAATGGGAAGGAATGGGACTGGGACAGACCTCAGACACTCCAGCAGTGCCCTCTGAGATGTCAGACATGGGGAGATAAGGGCTCAGCCCAAGCAGTGCCTGCTGCAGCTCTTCTGCCTCAGGCCCACACTGCAACCAGTGCTGGGACACAGCTTTCTGAAGGCTGCTTAAATATTCCACTTAGCTGTGGATAAAGCCACCCCATGAGGTGTGCAACTGGAAGGAAATCATTTCTATGGACACCAGCAGTCCACAGATGGTGACAGAGAGTGGGAGGCTTGGGGACAGCCTGCAGAATACTTGCAGAAATGTGGCCTGGTGTCCCTCAGCAGTGCCACCAGGGATTTGATCCATCTGCAGGGGCACAGCCAGCTCTGACTGCTGCAGGCAATGCCTCCTGCTGACCAGTGCAGGCCATGTCTGCTCTGTTCCACTTCCTTGCTGCCTTCCCATTAGGTGTCACCTTCCTTTTGGCACTTACCAAACTCCGTGCTTGTTTCTCTCTCAACTGTCTCCTTTTACTCACCAAACTCCTTCCAGAGCTGGAGGGGATGGAAGGTTTGCCTGTGTGGAGGGGGAGAGATCACAGTGTTTATCTGGGATATATTTCTCCTGTGGAGAAAGCACTGAACATTCAGGAATGCCACAGTTGTCCCTGTGCTGTGCAGCACAGTCACTTGCAGATGAACTGGATGGAATCCAGGACCAAACACAGCATCTCACCACGATGCCGAGGGTGAGAAAAAGTCCAATTTCTCAGATACCACCAGGAATGCCACCCCATTAAGAGAATTTGGGGTATTGTGGTGTTGCCAGCTGACCCCCTGACCCCCTGCCCATGCCTTGTGGAGCTCTCCTGTGGAGGGCACTGCTGTACTTTCCCACTGAGCAGCTCGCCCGGCGTGCAGAGAGCAGCTCTGGCTCTCTGCTGCTCACTCACCTCCTGGCAGGATGTACAAACTGTGCAAAACCCCAGGAACTTTAAAGGAGGAAGAAGGTGTGAAACAGGGCAGCTCTTTTTTTGCCTCTCAGTGTTCCAGTTTTGCTTCCCTGTGTCAGAGCCCCTCTCGACCTTCACACCACACTAGCACGGATTACGTGCCTCTGTTGTGCCTTAATTCCGAGCTGGGACCTGCTCACCCTGCCTTGCAGCTTCCTTCACCCCACTCATCATTTCCAAACCAGCTGAACTCAGGCTGCAGCCCTCGTGCCCCAGCAGGGATTGGTCAGTGCCCTGCTCCCCTGCAAAGCTGTGCTTTGGAGAGCTCTGTGCAGCTGAATTGGGAAGAGGCCACGTCTCTCCTGATGCTCCCATCAGAGCTTAATAGGAGGAGAAAAAGTCCCCCAAACTGAAAAGCTCCAGGTGCATTTATTGTGTCGAGCCTCCCCTGCCTTGCCCTGTGTCTGGACAAAACCTTAATAGAGGCAGCAAGGGGGAGCTTGTGCTGATTTTGTGTTGCCAGGGGAAAACCAGATGAAGGAATCAGTGTGACTTCACGTGGGTAACCAGAGTTCAGCCTGGACCCACGAGTGAGTGTGCATTGCTGGGTGCAGAGGGCTGGAAAAAGCTGAACACAGACAAGGCTCCAGCTAAAAAGACAAATTGAGCTGAGCTGCATATTCACTTTTCCCCTGGATGCCAAGAAAGCTTGTTTGAAACTCTGCAGAAATAAGTCTTTTCCCCTTTCTCTTCTCCCAGAGACTTGCAGTCCACTGTAGAGTTCTTCCTCTTTTATGCACAGCTCCCTTTTTTGTTTCTCTTCTGATTTCTTGTTTTATGTTTCCTGCTGCTGAATTACTGCAGTCATTCCCTTTTTCTACCCCCCAGCAATTGTCAAGGAAAAAAAAAAAAAAGAAAAAGCCCCCAAACCATTCTGCAAAGTAACTTTACTCAGCATCACAGCCGCCTACCCCGGTGGAAACTTGAGCTTGTTTGCTTTATTTAAAGCTACTCCCTTGCACACATGATACAGCTCACAGATGCCTGGAGTCTATTTACCTCCTGGCTTGTTTATCCTGAAATGGCCAATGGAAACTGCTCACATTTTTGTCTTGATAAGAATCCAATCATGGAAATTGATTGAACTACTTCGTTGAGCTTTTCTCTCACATTTACACTTTTCAACTGGTTTGAATTGTTTAATCTACAGTTAATTTAGAGACACACAGCCGTGGCACTGATATATCAGGAGATCAAGATAAATGGCTAGAGTGTTTTTATGAGCAAAAATCTCTCTAGATCCCAGTACATAAATCATTTGTTGTGAAATTGCTCATTGTCTTTAGGCAATGTCATAGTGAAAAATTCAATCTATTCATGAACAGAAAGTCAAGGGATTAGGAATGGTTTGAAGGGAAAAATGCCACACTAAAAAAAAAAAAAGAAAGTAAGATTTATCTCTTAATGCTCCCCTAGCACAACTTTCCTGCCCTTGTTTTGCAGTGTGGACTCTTGAATTGAATTTCACACTCCTTGTCCACTCCTTCCAGTCAATAGGAAGCCACGAAGATGCCCCTAAGGGAAAAGGGGAGTGTTTGTATTAATTCAGGAGCATTTTCTCTCTACTTATCCCCTGATGCAACAAAGGAAAGCTGGGAAGTGACCTACTGATGATTTCTTACTGAGGGCAGCACACCATCCCTGTGCTTGCAGAGAGAAATGATTTGCTGGAGGCTGAGCTCTTCCTGCAGAGCTCAGCCAAGGGCTGGGTAAAACACAGGCCCCACAAGAGGCTTGGAAATCTTGGTGGAAAAGGGCATTCCCAGTTCTCTGCCTTCTCCTCCCATGTGGGAGATGTCTCCTTTCACTTGAGTTATGACCTCCTGTGCCTCCACCATGACCATTTGGAGAAGGAGAGGGATAGTGGTGGGTAGTGGAAGGATTATTTGCTGGAGGACAGCTGGAAAATTGGGGTTTTCAACAGGTACAAACAGCATCACAGAAGTACCTGTGTGAATGAAGCAGAACAGGCCAAAAAAATGCTCCCAGAAGAGAGTTAAGGATGGAGACAGAGCCACTCAGCACTTCCAGATCTGAGTGACTTAGAGAAACTTGCATCCAAATCCAAATTTCCTACCTGGGAGTTCTTATTTCTGAATCACAGCTGCAGAAGATGTGAATCTAGAGGCTGAGGATACCCAGGTTCAAAGGTCTCTGGTCTTGCAGCTTCTTAGAGAAGTGATGGGGCATAAAGACCTGAGACCAGCAACCTCCTCAGCTCCAGAAAATGCTGCATTGAGACAGAGGGTTGATGTTTAGCCTCTTGCAGCATTCCCCAAAACTGTTTGCCAAGTTATGACAATGGCTCAGAGTCTCCTAGAGCTAAAAGGTGAAGGGGGGTGTCCATGTGGGATTAAGGATTTTTATGAAGATTTTTGTATATATTTAGGTGGCCTAAATTCCACCTAAGCCTTCGTGACTTCCTTATTGGCTGGTTTTAGGCCTTCACATATCCCTAGTCAATAAGGAAACATTATGCTTAGGGACTTAGAGATTTATGTAGAATTTAGGCCATCTGAACACGTCCTTTTGAGCCTTGGTGCTTATTCTACAGGCTCAGTTTTCTTTTCCTCTTCTCCACTCAGATGGATTCATGGAACCACTGCCCATCTCCCTTTGCCTTTCCCCACTCCCTTCCCACTCCTTTGGATCCCAGTCTGAAATGGTCCAGACATGACTAAAAGAATGTTTGCTGTTTATCATCCCAAATCCACGCTGTCATGGAAAAGAGTGTTTATTTAGTCCAAGTAATTCAGCCCCTGGAGTCCTTCAAACATTAAAGTTTTAATACCTCTCACCTGGAACAGCTGAGTTAGCCAGGAGAGATGAAGCTTTGATGGGAATACTTGATACAAATCTCTAGCCAAGCAAAGAAATACACAGGATGAAAATTCCAGCCTAAAGGAGCATCCATGAAACTGTGAATCATTTAATAGCCCTGATGAAAAAACCTGTCTGGTAGTTGCTTTTTGCTTGTTGTGGAAAAGACATTCAAAGATCCCTGTAAAAAGTCTCTTTTTTGGCTCTTTTCCTGTAGTTTGCTGTGCATGGCCATCACTGGGTGAGTTCCCTGACCACAGAGCAGCTCCAGCACAGACACAGAATTTCCTCTGTGAAGAAGAAGCAAAGCCCCTGCACTGCCTGGCCACTGTGGCCAGTGCCAAACCCAACAGGGAGCCCAGAGCCAGCTAATTTCCATCTAACCTAAGGCAACAGTCAATGTGACTGCTCTGTACTCCAGCTGCTTCCCAACTTTAATCCATTTAATTTGGCAGAGTGATGCTAATGAGATTTCATTGACGGGGGGCCTGCACCAGGACTGCAGCTTGTGAGAGTTGATGCTGAGGCAGGAGCCTGAGCTCCTTGGGAAATGCAGGTCTAAGGGTTTCCAAATATTCCACAACTTGCCAGCTTCAAGAGGAGAATTTTATAAATGTGTTTATTATGCAGGTACATGGTTATTAAACTGGGGTTTTATGGCTACTTCAGCAGATACAAAGAGCAACAAGATTCCATCTCTAATAAGGAATAAATAAAAGTCTCTTGGCACTGCTTTTCGCTGTCACCTACAAACCAGCTTTATCCCAGTTTTGAAGTCTTAGAGAAATGAACAGTTGACAAAAGCTGATAAATGGTTTAAATATTAACTTTCCTGTCTGAACCTGTTCTTTGAAGGCAGCCCAGAGCTGAGGGATCAGGACTGTTGGGATTGGGCTGTATCAGGAGGTCCCCAGCAATGTGCAAATTCCACATTTGAACACACCTGTCTGAAATGGTTTGGAGAATCTCACCACAAACAACTCACAAAAATGTGTAACACTAACCAAAAATCAAATTACAGGCACTGAGGTGACAGAAACACAGAGAAATAAATCTTTTTTCCTTCTCCATTTCATGGAGGCAGCTTCAGGTGCACAATGGGTTTACATGGTGGATGTTTGTTCATCGGATCCTTAAAAACCTTTTTTTATCTCCTTATGTATTTGCTTGATTACTTCACCATCTTCAAAATTGTAACATTTTTCCCACATCTGAAATGTATTTGTGTTTTATTATTCTTCCCCCGTGTGTAAAACTGAACAACATCTTCTTTCTAATGACCTCCTATAAATTGAAATACTGTTATCGGGTTTCCAATTTAGTCCTCTCATTCTGGGACTCCACAAACCCAATTCTTTCGGTCTTTCTTAAATCACATTTTCAAAACATCTAATCATTCTCGTTGTTCTCTGCTGGACTCGTTCCAATTTGTCTACATCCTTCTTGTGGGTTGGTGCCCAGAAGTGTGCACAATATTCCAGCTGAGATCTGACCAGTAGCAAATAGAGCAGAATAATTACCTCCTATGCCTTTCATATGACACTCTTGTTAATACTCCTCCAAAAGGAGATCTGACTCCCTTTCTTTCTTTTAATTTTAAATTTTTTCCTCACAAGGACATCAGCTTGTTGACTTGCCCTGAGTTTGTGATGCACACAAACCCCTGATGGTTTCCAGCAGTGCTGCAAGAGCTGGTGCTTCCCTGTGAAGGAGGAGAACACCCTTGGGCAGGAATCCCGATGTCCCAGCAACAGGAAAGGTGGCTGAGCAGCCAGGGTGCTCTCACGAGGTGTGAACTGCTGCTGTTCCTGCTCTCCGGTTTCCATGTGCATCCTGAAACTCTTGTCCCTTCCTATTAGCTCCCACAGAGCTGACAGCTCAATTCTCCTTGGAGGATCTCCTGGTCCTGCTCTCTCCCCACCAACCTTTGCCGTGCTCCTTCTAAGGGAGATGGTGGAGAAAAGGAACATGAATTTCACTACTAATGGAGTGTTTCCTTGCCAGGTTATCTTTGATCCTGGGAGTGACACGCAGTATCTTTCCCAAGGCCACATTCTGAAACATTTTTAACAAGGAAGAAGCAAGTTCTGAATATAGTGACACTAGACCCTGTATGACAAAAACATCAATATCAGTGCATAATTAATGCAGGATCTTCGGTAACGTGGACTGAATAGGGACAGAGTACTTTCAAAAATCAATTTGCTACCTGAATTACAAACACTACCGATTAAACCTGACAAGGCAGAACTCGAACAGGAGGGGGAAAAAAAAAAGAAACTGAAGAGTCCACAAGCCAGTGTGTTGGAATGTGATGCTGGGCCAGATCCCCAGTCCCCTCTTCTTTTTCTGCAATCTGTTACAGGAACAATTTCATTCACAGGGGCAAGGTCCAAGCACTAAGGTGGGCTGGACATGGGGTTTCTCTGAACCCTTTCTTCAGTGTGACAGAACCCCTGGGAGCAGCAGTCACACCCTCTGTGCACCCCTGGCTGCTCACGTGCAGGATCCCATCTGTGCCCAGTGTGCTGAAGACTCCCGAGGGTATTCAGCACATTTTATGTCCCCAGCATAAATTATAATGAATAATAAATTATAACTCATAAATTTATGCCAGCCAGCATCCATTTATGCCATGCCAGACATCCACAACCTATAGCCAAACCCATTTTTATGAGGAGCATGGTATCAGTCATACTTTTCCCTCCATTGCAGCACCCAAGGGATGATCCAGCTCATGGCTGGGGACCACTGTCCTACTGAAATTTGACTCATCATTATCTTTTCCCATCAAATGCTGCTTTAAATTTAATGATCCTAACTCTAGTGGACTGAGAAACTGTTTCTAGTGATTGGGGTTCAACACTCCCTCTGTTGCGGCCTGGATTTGATTCCCAGTCATAAAATTTCAGGGGAGACTTCCTCCCTCTGTATGAGTCCCTGACAAGAGGGGGCAGCCAGTTGGAGATTGGCCTCTTCTCCAGGCAACAGTGACATGACAAGAGGAAACAGCCTCAAGCTGTGCCAGAAGAGGTTCAGGTCAGACATCTGGAAGAATTTCTTCCTGGAAAAGCTTGTCAAGCACTGGGACTGGCTGCCCACAGAGGTTTTGGAGTCACCACCCCTGGAGGTGCTCAGGAAATGACTCAAAGTGGCTCTTGGTGCCACACTCCAGTTCATGTGGTGGTGTTCACTCAAAGGCTGGGCAGGATGATCTGGGAGGTCTTTTCCAGCCTTAGTGGTTCCATGGTCCTGTGATCCTGAGGCTCTGTGATTCTATGGCTCTATGATTCAATGATGATCTTACTCTGTGATTCAACAATTTTATGAATTTGTGATTCTCTGTCCTCTCCCCTTTCTCTCAACCTTTGCTTTAAGCCCCTCTGAGGGCTGTGGTGTCTGTTCAAGCACCCCCTGTAAATCTCAGCGACTGCAACTGGTCCAGCTGGGGAAGTAGGACCCTCTTGGCCCAGAACCACAGCTGACTCCCTCTGCACTCATCCATTCTTGCCTCTGCTCTGTGCAGGAACGATTTTGGCAGCCTCATCCCAAATTTGCAGCTGCAAGTCAAACAGCAGCAGCATTTGCCTCGCCCTAACCCCTTCTGATGAGCCTCATTAGCGCAGAACTGTTCTCATTAGCTCCCCGGGGGCACAGGCAGTGTGCAGACGGGATTGCTGGGACCCTCTGTGCTCCGGAGGGGGCAGCTCCAGCCTGGCCCAGCCCACCAGGGGAGGGGAAGAGGGGATGCTGCTCCCTGGTGCTCTCACAATCAGCCTGGCTCAGCCAGCTCGCCGGGGTCCGAGCACTGCACGGCTCCCGTGCCTGAGGTGCAGATGAGGCTGAAGGTGCTGCCCACGCTCACTCCTGTGCCTCCTCCTCCTGCAGAGCTCCAGGGCATCTCCACGGTGCTGAAATGGTTAAACAGCTTATTTGTCTGCTTGCTTCCCGAGTTCTCCGTGTGAGTTCAGCCTCTGCCATATGTTATATTACACAGCATGAGAAATCAGACTGAGGTGGCAATTTTAACACCCTTTATTCATACATCCTATTTTTACACTGATAGATGTAAGATATGCAAAGTGTAATTCCCAGCTGAAGCAGACTCAGCACATGGTTCCTGCTGCCTCAGCCAAGGATGGAGGAGCCCCAGCCAGGGGACCTGTGTCCTGTTGCCAGGACAGGCAGCCCTGGAGCAGAGCAAGCCCTGCCTGCTGCCTGGGAGGCTCTGCTGAGTGCTGCCCATCTCTTCTCCACTGCTGGGTGAGCACAGCCTCGTGTGCCCCTGGTGGTCAGCAGCTTGGGGCTGGCTGGTCCTCCAGCCTGGAAGTGGCAGCTGTGGGGGAAAGGCACCAGCAGGATGGCCCTGGCAGGGGAACAGGGACTGGCAGGGGAACAGGGACTGGCAGAGGAACAGGGACTGGCTGGTGCAGCTGCCCCAGGCAGGTCCAGCTGTGGAGGCTCAGAGGTGTCAGCAGAGCACAGGGATGGGAAGCTGTGGCCTTCCCCTTCCTTTGCCTGTTACTGACACCATTCCTCTGTTTTCTTTGCCCAGGCAGAATGCAAGCTGATGAAGGTCTTGCACCCTGAGCAGTTGTCTGTGTCTTAAGGAGACAGATAAGTCAGAAATCAAAGTTTTGCTCTCTTAGGACTAAACTGAAAGGATCTGGAGGTTTGCAGATAGACTCAGTGGGAAGAGCTCAGGAGTTTTCACCTGTGTGGCAGGACAGACACATTAAGCAAGGACTGATGGATTTCTGAGTGAAAGAAGAGTCCTGAACATGGACAGCAGAGTCCTCTCCCCTCTTGGGAGCCTTTTCATGTCCCAGGGCTCCCTGGCACAGCAGTGAAACCCCCACTCTGCAATGTGCCTCTTGCAGAAATGAGTTAAAAGGCTAAAAAGAAGCATTGCAAAGTTTAATTTGAAGCCCCATGTGACTGCAGAACAGATTCACATGAACGTCTGAAGTGAGGAATTTTGGGAAGACTGTGGGGGAGACTGTAATTATAGCAAAGCCCTGACACAGATGCTGAATCAGGTGCATGTGGACCAGCAAGGAGAGAAACAGGGAGAGTGGGGACTTCCTGGCACATGGGAGAAGCAGGAGTTCCCTGGAAACTGAGAATGGAGGACAGGCAGGAGATATTCTTCTCTGAGACCTTGTTGGGAATGAGATCTTCCCTCCTCCCTGTGAGTGAGAGGTGTTCCCTGACAGCACAGGGAGGGCTGAGCTCCAGCCAGGTGGGAGCAGGCTGGGGGTGGCTCTGTGGGAAATGGGCTGAAGGGAGCCTGGCCCACGATATTTGTGTCTAGGACTCACTGCTGGCTCTTCCTTGGCTGGTGCATTTGCTGCATCCCTGATTCATCAGCATGCTCTGCTGGCTAATCAAGGGCTGAGGTTCATTAGCAGCACTCTCTCCGTTACCTGATGACTTATTTTTATGAAACACATCAAAACCTCATCTCCTCGACTGCTGTGACAAAAAGACAGCCTGAGACAGCAGACAGGAGCCTGCTTTCATTTGGAAATCAGCCTGGCAATGAAAGGCAGGTGCCAGATGTAAAAAATGAAGCCTGATCAGAGGCTCCCAGTGCACAGGGAGGGCAGGACAGGAGTTCTGGGACTGTCACCACAGCTTTGCCATGACATGACAGAGTTTCTGCTGGCCTTGGGCTGCTGGGGATGAAGGAAATGAGAGGAGAAGAACCAAGCTACTTGTGAGGCTGAGACTTTGTGCCAGTGAGTGTATCCATGCCTGTGTGAACCCTCACCTGCAGACACACAGTGGTGTGGAAATAAAGAGCTACAGCAGCAACTACAGAGATGTGCATGCTTATGTTTGTATTTGCAGGCACACACATGAGCTTTTGTGTTTTTTGGGGATAGAGAAACCCCCAGTCCCTGATTCAAACCACTGAACAGCAAAATCTTTTCCTTGACACTTAATTTAATCTCTTCCAAAAGGTCTGCTCTTTTATTAATGCACAAAGGTCCCCAGATTCAAGACAGTTTGCATGTTGCACTGAAGTGTGAGATCATGAGGACACCCTTGAAGGGTTTAAAGAGCCTAAAATGATGTAGTCTCAAAACTCGACCCTAGAAACCACCAGGAAGGGAAAAACAATAAAAGAACCCTGGAGGATGAAGGCACTCTGGAGAGTTTGGTGCTCCATCCCATTAAGAACACGGATGGATAATTAGGCTGGACAAAACAGAATCAAGTGTACACCAGGGAGGTGTCCCAGAGGCAGGGAGCTGGGCTGTGTGATCTAAGAGGCCTTTTCCAGCTGTGACAGTGGAGATGTGGATGTTTTTGAGAGCCTGTTTTTACAGCAGTGCTCAGTAGTGGGTCAGGGGAAGGAAGGCACATGATTTATCTCCTACTACCATCTCACACCTTCCACTGGGTGCCTTTTCTCTTTTCCTCCTCCTCGTTGTGAATGGTCTCAAGAAAACATCGATGGGTCTTTAAGGGAATGTGGCAAGAAAAAATAAAAGAGCCTCCAGCTCTCTGCCAATGGGAAGGAGTGGAAGGCAGCCAGGAGTCTGTGTCTGGGGTGCTAATTAGGAGATACTTCCTGTGGTGAGGAGGCTGTTATTTATAGGACTGAGTGTGAGAGGGTGTCAATGAGTGTGAGAGGGTGAAGTGTGGCAGGGTGTGACTGAGGCACCCTGGACTATCCAAAACCCAGAGAAAATCAGCGGTTTATTTTAAACCCAGCCCCAGCTTGGTCCCTGGGGACACACCTAGAGGTAAATAGTGATTTACATAGATAAGGGTGGATGGTAAATGATGATTTACATGGATAAGGGTGGATGGTAAATGTCGATTTACACGGATAAGGGTGGATGTGCCTGGATAAGCTGCACCCACGGACTCAAATGCTGATTGACTTCTGCCACAGAGACAGGAGGGCACATGGTTGTTTCCAGTCTTGTGCTGAGCCCTTTTCCTCCTAGGAAACACAAGCCCACCTTTACCACAAGAGAGAGCCCGCTTTGACCCCTTTTTTGCCAAGCAGAGCAGCCCGGCCAGCGGGGAACCTTTGGAGCTCTGATGGAGGGGCCGTGCACTCTCCTGCTGGGAGAGGGGCCGTCAGTCCGTGCGGAACAGGCGCTGCCCCTTGGAATGCTGCCCTTTCCCAGAGCTGGGCGTGGGTTTGCAGCGGTTCCCCCGCTCCTCGTGTCCCCGGCAGGGCTGGACCTGCGGGGCCGGGGCTGCTCCGAGGCACCGCGCTGGCTCTGAGATCAGCTGGGCTTCTGCTGGGCAAGCAGATGATGCAGGAGCCGCCTGCACTGCTCAGATCTGCTCCTTCTGGCCCTTCAGAGCCGTGGCAGCTCTCCCTGCTAATTAATACAAGCGTGGAGTGCTGTTGGCTCCCCGTGGCACTGCGGAGCTGCCACTGTGATGGGAGCATGAGCTGGCGGCCCATCTGCCCCCTTTCCCAAGATTTAGTTTGGAGGGATAAAGCTGGCTTAGCCTTGCTTACCTGAGGACAGCAGGGCTGCAGGGAGGGAGCAGGGACGTGGATTTTGCTCCGCTGGGTTTTTATGAATGATCATTTTGTCATGCACAGCGCAGAAAAAAACCTTGTTTCTCCTCAGAACCAAGAGATTTAAACCGATTTTGGGAGGAGGATTTTCCATCCTGCCCCAGTCTATGTGACAATGACACGTGCAATGATGCTGGCAGGTTTGGAGGAGGTGTCCTCTGCTGAAGGTGCTGGGGATGGGTGTGATTATTGGGGTTAAACTCAGCACGGGTCAAAACTATCACCCCAAGGAGGTGGGAAAAGTTTTCTATTTTATCTGAAGGAACATTGTTTAATTTACTGACAAATGATTCCTCATTAATACCAGAGAGAAGGGAACCAGTATCCATTTAGGTAAAAGATCTTGCCAGGAGGAGTCCTGATGTGTTGTCACTCTGATGGAAACGCTGTGAACTTCATTTCCAGCTCGTGGGTAAATCTGGTGACAAAAAAAGATAGGAAAAAGGCAGCTGCTGAAACTGAACACCTCTCCTAGGGAAAGGCTGGTCCTCCTCTGGCTGTAACATGCTGGAGGTGTGGGAAGCATGGACATCTCCTGAAGGACACCCTGATGGAC
>VZRX01019220.1:176629-249461 GCA_013398075.1 Notiomystis cincta | reverse complement strand
CCCTGCTTCTTGGCTAACACCTGTCGAACTCCCATCAACCCAGAACCGAACCGGGACAATTCTGCATCGCCGCCCTTTACCCTCGGTTTGAGCGGAAGGCGGCTGATGCTCCGGCCCTGGGGCAGCCTCGGGGTCGCTGGCCCGGAGCCCGGAGCCCTCAGAGCGGCAACCCGCGCTCCCGGGCGGCGGGGGCGGTGCGAAGGGCGGTGCGAAGGGCGGTGTTGGCGGTGTGAGGGGCGGTGCGAGAGGCGGTGCGAGGGGCGGTACGAGAGGCGGTGCGAGAGGCGGTGCGAAAGGCGGTGCGAAGGGCGGTACCGCCCCGTCCCGCCCCGTCCCGGCCGCGCTTCCTGCGGCGCGGCGCGGCCGCTGCTTCCTNACCGCGGCTGCGGGCGGGCGGCCCGGGCGAGGCTGGGGCGGGACAGCTGGACGGGACAGGAGCGCTGTGGAGAGAGAGGTGGCTCATTCCCGTGGTTCTCCCAGGGAGCCGATGCTCTTCCCAGGCGGGAAAGGGTGACGTTTAGCTCGATTAGCCCTTCCTCCTGAATGCTGTCAACAGACCTGAAAAAGGCAGGGTGTCGCCAGGGAGAGAAAAAGGCTTTGAAGTACATAAAGTGTGTTTTCATCTCGGTCGCGTTTCTGGGCCGAGAAGCAGTAATTTGGGAATGGTAGTGAGTCACCAAGCAACAAACAATGCTTTGCTCTCAACTCCCCTTGTACCTCCGAGCTTCCAAAATGAGTGTTTTGGTGTGATAAACTTCTGTGGCTGTAGCCACGCAGAAGAGATGAGTGTCTTCCATATCCCTTTGGGAGTGAAGACATCCCGTTTAATGAACCGGGATGGAAGTGTTACTGTGGGGCTGGTTTGGTGGACTGGAGAAAAGGAGTAACCACGTGGTGTAGCCGTCTGTTGCTGCATCAGAAGCAGTATCCCCTGATTTGGGATAATGTCTTCATTGGTGGTTTAACATAAGTGGATTAAAGAAAAAGTATGAAAAGTGCTTGTGTTCTCCATTTCTTGGACAGACCTGATTCATTTACAGGGTGCTGCATAACACAGGTTGTTCCTTCAGTCGGATCACTAGTTATAGGAACAGGAATGGGATAGAATGCGCTTTCTAGGGGCACAGTCTTTGTGCTTTGCCTTTTTGTTGGTACTTCTGTAAGTAAGAACAGTGGGTGCTGTTCTTACAGCTTTTCCTCGCTGATTAGCTTTGAGGACTGTTTTGATGTATGTGTGTACGCTGTATATCTCTCTGTTTCTTTGTGGTTGTAATTTTCCAGTTGGTGCTGGAGGCTCCTAAACTGTGTCTGCAATTCCTTCCTCAGGCAGGCCTGACTGGCTTTGTACACAAGAAGTCCTTGGAAATCTGCACTAGCTTCTCTGAGCAAAAGTGTCTGGGAGTTCTCCGAGGTTTTAACCTCAAGAGGATTACAGTAAGTTGGATTTATATTTTGAAGTACAATTTAGCTGACCTGTCTCTCCAGGATAAAAACTGGGAGAAACAGAAAGATTTCCATACAAGTCCCTACCATTAGTCTGCATAGCATCTTTCCTCTTGTTGCTGACTGTATGTTCACATTTTGATTTTCTTAAGAATGTTATTGTAGCATGCAGTGGAGGTATCTTAAAGTGACAAACAAAATGAACCTGTTGAGAACTTACAGTTATTGAAGTGGGCCATTCTGCTGCTACTAACAATGGTCTGAAATTCACTTGTCATGTGGGATTCATATAGTGCTCTTTTTGTCCTGTCCCAGGTGCTTCATGTTATATGTGCTGATTTGGCTGCTATTGTTAGACTTAAGAAGAAGGTAAAATACGAAATTATTTATATGCAGCAGAAAAGAGATTCAGAAGTTTCTGTGTGCTTTTCAGCTGGACAGGACTTTGTAGTAGTGAAATGAATTAGTAGAAAGTGAAGAATGAAGTAGTAGAAATGAAATTAATTTCCAAGAGTATTTGTAATGTGGTATATTTTGGGTTGTTTCTTGGTGATTTGGGTTTTTTTTCTCTTTTTTTTTTTTTAATTCTGTGCCTTCAGGTAGAAAGATCTATTAGAGCTATTTCTGAATCTGAAAATTGTTGCTCTACTGATGAAGTTTTAAAAGAGATGTGTACTATGCAGGATTTTTGGGGGAGATTGGGAGAATGGTGGTGGGGAGTGAGAATTTTTTTAACTAATTACTTTTAAACCGTTACTAAACTTCTCTTTCTGCAAGTAGTTGCTTATGCCATTGAGATTCACATAAGAAAAAGTTTATTTTTAATGGGTTTTGCATGAATAGGGAGATTGAAGAGAACAGCAGTCTTTAAATGAGATTTGGATTGCTCCTTAACATAATAAGGTCTTTAAAACCTCAGTCTACTTATATTCTGTGTGCAGCCTAGACCAATTTGAGGGGAGAAACCAGAGAAATGATTACTTCCTTGCTGTGTGTTTTGTGCATGGGCATGTTAAGATTCTGTACAGTAAGGGATGAGAGCTACTCAGTCTTTATTCCTGGATGGCCTGACCCCAAACTGCAGTAGTCTTATTTTAATGAGTAGCTGACAGGCAGGGAGATGTGTGCTGTTTGCAGCCATCCAAATTGTGATGTGGAGCTCTGCATTGGATGCAGAGGATAGAAGTGGTGGTGGTGGCAACAAAACTGATGCCAAACTATTTGGAGAGTAGACCTAGCAGATATATTTATCTACAATAGCAGTGATTGAAATAGTTTCAGCTCTTCTTTACTGGACAGCATAACAGCTCTGTGAATTTCTTTAATTTTTACCTAGAAAGTAATTTTGAAGAGCATGTTATAACTACTGAATTTTGTGGGGAAGCCAGGCTTCAGTGGTGGCTGAGAGTGTTTCAGGCAATGATGCTTCACGCTGTCGTTTGGGACATGGACGAGCAGGGAAGTTTTGACTCCCTGGAACAGAAGATCATGGATCTTGGGTGGAGGTTCAGAATTAAGATTTCAGCCTATCTCACAGAAGCAAAAGGTCACACACAGACAGATTTGAAATGAAACAGCAGTCGGGAGCTTCAGTGTGTGGGCAAGGCCAAGGTTTCTAGGGCCTAGCTCATGTTGACTGCCATGGAAGTTAAATACTGTTAGTGAGAGGAGTAAGAATTGTTTTTCTTAAAGAACAGCATTGTGAGAAATTAAAAGGTTGCTGACAGTGTGCATAAAATAAGAAAAAGTGCTTTAGCTAATGGTTACTGGCCACAAGTTTGCTGGCCTCAGGTGTGAGAAGAGCTGCTAGAGAAGAGCTTGTTGAAGTTCAATATGACAATTGGCAAGCTGATGAAATCCTGAAGAGAGTGGCTGGATAAGTTGTGCACAGTTCTGGATACTGCATGTTTGCTTCCTTCAGCTAATAAGGAAACACCAAGCGCTGTAAACATCTGTGATACATCTGTGATAAGGTACAGGAAAACTGAACACAGGAGGGGAAAGTGACCTGATTGGTATAAATAGGTTACTCTTAATATTTCAGCTTTGTAATTGGCTCTTCTGCAGCTGTGGGATTCATCTGGATTTGGAAGGGACTATAATTTCTTTCCTTGGGGTAGAAACCAGCTCTCGCTTGGAGTATGGTTAACTGACAGAAGGAAGAGTGAAAGGCAGTTTTCCCACTGAGGCCAGTCTCTCTGGAAAATATAATAGGAGCTAAGTGGCCAACTTCACACTGGCTTGATCCCAGCATGCTGTGGGAGGGTGAACAAAGCTGTTTCCAGTTCCCTCCACACTCGAGCCGGGAGATATGGGGGACTGTATCCCCACAGGAGCAGAGCATGGAGCTGGCAGTAGCTTATTGAGCCTTGTCATGCAGTCAGTGTTGTAGATGCCCCATGTGGAGCTTAAGAGTGTTTCTTGAGTCTTCCTGCCTCACTTCAGGGACTGTCTCCAACCTTTTTTTCTGTGTGTTAGTTATCTCTCATCATCAGTGGCATTTAGACTTGTTTCTTTTTCATCCTCTTCCCTGCCTCCCCCTCCACAGTGAATCACAGAAGGACTGTTTTTCTTAGTCATTAAATGTAGGTGTTTGCACACCCCAGCACAGGCGGATCAGGAGGAAAATTTAGCAGACAGCTGTCTGGCAATTGGAAATTAAACAAGAAATACTTTTGTGGGTTCTAATTAAAAATTTTTTTTTGTAAACAAAAAGTGTATATGTAGTAGCTATAAGATTCTTTTCTTCAAATATGTAGTACAGTTAGTTTGTTGTATTCATTATGAGAGGGGGAGGTGGTTATAATTTGGCCCCACCTTACAGTGAAAATATGATTTTTAATTTTTTTTCCTTTGTGATACCCCATGCTTGATATTTATCTCACATGCTTTTTTAGCATTGGCTTTTATTTTCAGCTGTAGAAGTCCATTTTGACTTCTGACCATGGCTTGGCTGTTCATGGAGAATTACTGAGGAGATCATCTCCTGTTCTTCTGCAGATAGGGAGAGTTAGATAGGTCACCAGTATTGTATGTCAGGAAGTACAATTAACTTTATAAAGCAATCATTACTCTTGCCATAATCTTTCTTAATGTAACAACACAAATGTTGAGATATTTTGAGGCTCTTGGCCGCTTGAGGTGAGGGGGGAAATACTAGTAGAAAAAAGGACCTTCCAGATGAGGTTTTCCTTTTATCTGGACTTCTGGGTAGACTCCAGAACTTTCGTACTGAGTGTTCCAAACTGAAAGGGAGGTTAAGAGTGGTGTTACTTAGCAGGGGCAATGCTGAGAGACCCTCAGGTGAGAGACCATGTGTATTGGTCTTTTCCTTCTTCCTTGCAGTGATTCAGTGGATACCTATGAAGAAGCTGGGTAGTGTTTAAAAACTGATCACTTGCCTGAAATACCCACCTAGTTGGATTAGCTGAAAAGAAGTATGAAGTGTTCCAGTGCCTGCAGAAGAATGGATCAGGGATCCATCTGGCTTGGATGTTACCTAGCTTTGGAAATCTTGGTGTTTAATATTTTTTGTATCTCCCATTCACACATTAAAATATGATATAAAAATGGAAACATTATTTTCATGCCTCTGAAGTAATGTGAATAAGTAATTAATTCAGAACTGTGATAATGACTGTTCAGGTATAAAGAGCAAAGGAACACAGAGAAGCAGAGTGGCTGGATGAGTTTGGGAGTGTCCCAGAACTGACAGTGAAAGGGCACCTGGGAGACTGATAAGGTGAGTAATATTTGTTGTGTTCTTTGGAGATTCGTGTTTTTCTGCAGTAGTTGTGTGTTCCAGCCAGTCACATAATGGAATTGTGGTGAGTGGAACAGCACAGAAATGCTGACTTGTTACTGACCAGGATGGTTGCTCCAAGAATAAGCTTTGCAAGTGAGCCAGTGGTGCTTTTTGATATGGGCCTCAATAGTGCTCCTTCCACTGCAGTGAAAATTGTCACTTAAATTTTTGTGTGGCTTTACAAGGAAAACTTGCTGAAAGCCATTAATAAGTGTGTTCTAGTGCTTGAACAGAGGCCAGATGAAGTTGGATTAAAGGGCATTTTGCCCTTGAGTTAAATGGCACTTTGGAAAATGCTTATCTGATTTATATTGGGCAAACATGGGACTTTAAGGTTCCTGTTGCAGTGGTAAGGCTGGATTAAAGGTCAAGGTGTAAAAGTGTGAAGGATGATGAAATTGTACCAGATATAGGTTAAAATATGCTCCTCAATTTGATGCTAATTAAAATAAATTGCAGGATATTTTTTTTTTGCTTTTTACGTTTTTTTAAATTGTGTTTTTCTGGCAGATAAAATTTTGAGGATACCTAACATTTTTTAACTAAAACTGCTAAATATGATAATTGAAATTCATAGGCCTGACCACTGCCAAAAATTCTGTAACCATTTAACTGAACTACAGCTATTGTAGGTATGAATCTGGGGTCAGGAGAAAGCATGTGCCTCCTGTTTTCACTTTTGGTAGTTGTTTTATGCACTTTCTATATTCCAATGAGCAGCTCATTCAAAATAATAGCTTTCATTATGCATACAGATTGTCTTTACATGTAAAAATCTAGCTGAAAATGGACAATTGTCTTGTCCTGTCCTATCAAAAACATATGCAAGTTCACTTTATTAGATTTTAATTTGATATGCTATGCTTTTTAAATGGATGGAGGAAAGACTGGTGTACTGTGTGCAACACCTAATAAAATATGTGAGAACCAGTACCCTTTTTGCTAGAACAGCTTTACATGCAAGCCAAATAATGACCTCCATGTGAAGAGAAAAGTAGTTTGAGAGGTTGTAGCGCTGGTTGGTTTGCTCAGTTGACTGTGTGCTGCTGTGGCCTAAATTCTTGGATACTGAGAAAACCAAACTTGCTCCAGAGGAAACTTCTGTGATTGCTGAAGACATTATGAGGGCACATTTGGCTGTGAGCTAAAGAGAGCACAGCTTCAACCAAATGTTCTGTTTCTCTCTTCTTGCCTCTGTTTCAGATGTCATCTCTACCGAGGAGGGTGAAATCTGTAGCCAAAGCCCCTGCATCAGAAGAATTACCTTCATTTCTTAACTCGTAAGAACACTCTTTTCCTTAGGGTTTTTTAAGGGTTTATGCTAAGCATGAGCAACTGCATAAGAGCAACATTCGGTTTCTGAGAAGTTGATTAAAAAGTTTTCATGCACAAAACTTCAATTATAAAATGCAAATTAGTTAGGTTTCTTCATATTCACAATGAAGATAGAATGAAAGCGAATCTCCAGTTGTCCAAACAGAATCAGGTGTATATACATCATAAAAGTTAGTGGGTTGTTTAAGCCATTAGCCCTGCAGCAGTGTGAAAGACCTGTATTTGCTGTATTTCTACCTTTCTGTTAATTTTTCTTGTTCACTTCCTTTCATGCCAAAAACCACTCAGACTAGCTTGTTTATGTATCTTTTTTTATTCTTCTAATAAGCAATATTGTTGATTCATTTGTTTGTCAGGACCTCTGAATCAGAGGAGGAAGAGGAAGAATGGGAGCCAAAAAGCAAAATTGCCAGGAGACCTCGTTTGCCAAAGAAAACTGAGGCAAAAACTAAAAAAGCTGCTTCCCCACGGTCAACTGTGGCCAGGAAAATGGTCAAAAAGGTAGCAATAAAAGAGGAAATGGTGAGTATCTATAGGCAAGAGACCTTTAATTACTGCTTTCCAACTCTGGCTCAGTTGGTTGCCTGAGTGTGATCAGCTCATTCCATTCCTCTGTTCCTGTGAATGTTCAGTATGTTGGATAAACGTGGCTTTGTTATGCATTGAAGTGTCCATGATCTCAGGGTCCTCCTTGAAAATTTTGGCCAATGATAATAGGATGTGGTTTTTCCTGAAGATCTCTTTCAACCCTGTAAATAAATGAACACCTCTGTTCTTTTTGTAATATCTCTGGTTTTGCACCTTTGATATCTTCTACCTTTTCACTGTCTGAGTACCACAGAAAAAAAGGCAGCCTGTGCTTACATTTGCTTACATGGCTGTTCAACCCAAAACTGCAAGTAAGGATTGCAGTTTTATTATTATTAATATAAAATGCAGTTGTATTGAAAATTAGATACTTCTGTCAACTATTAACCATCTGAGATCACATCTTGAGAGAAGCCAGTTCTGGCTTCTGAAGATGATCTCTGGGGAAAGTCAGGAAAGGTGGTGTGGCTTGTCCAAGGTTAAATGTATCTTAGCAGACCAAATCTCTGTTCCAGTTCCCATGCTGGGAACCTAACACCTCAGAAGTGCTTCCCTGCCCTGCTGTTTCCTGTTTTGTTGACATGAATGGAGGCAAAGATTGTGGGTCAGTGTCTTCTGAAGGAAGTTCCTGTTAAATTCTTTGCAGGATAATTTTATTTCATCTCCTAAATCAGAGGTCTGCTGTGTGTGTTTGTATTGTTTCCTCCATGCAAGATACATTTCAGGCTCAGCATTTTGCTGCCAGAGACATTACTTGGGAAAATGATGTCTGGTAGCAAGTCTTTTTAGAGTTTGAATGAAATGTTGAAGCACTTTGTAACAGTCAGTGCTTAATATGATTTCAATGTCTTTTTGGCAGGATGAATCCTTCCCTATTGCACCCGTAGAAGATAATAAAATGCATCTTCTAAAACCTAAGGAAGAAGATGCAGGCACTAAACCAAAAAGTTTAAATCGAAAGCCAGAAGTGCCTAAAAAACCAGAAATAAATTCATTCCATGGGAAAAACCAAAACAGTTTAGTGAGTGATGAAAAACCCTCAACAAGTGTTCCTGCAGTGAAACAAGAGAAATGTGATGAGGAGTTTACATTTGATGAACCACCCTCTAAAAAGATTAAGTTGAATGCATCTCCTGAAGGAAAGCCAGTTAAAAATCTGGGAGGCAACAAAATAAAAGAAGAATTTGAAATGAACTGGGATATTGTACAGGTATGAGATCTTTTCCTTTTCTGAGGTACCAATGAAACTATTTCCTACATAATTAGCACTTGGAATCTTAACCTACAATTTCAGTCCTCTGAAGTTAAGTAGTCATTCATCCTCTGCTTAGGTTGTCATAAAATGTGTACAGATACAGATGTTGATTGGTAACTGTTAAAAGTTTAAACTTTTACATCATTCTAATATCTGTGACTTTGAGTGTCCTTAGTACAAAGCTTGCCTATAGCAGTTTGCATGGTTCTCCTGTATGAGGTTTTTTGTGGATGTACAAAACTGAAACTCCTACAGGAAGGGATGTGGACACATTTGGGATGTCTGTGTGCAGTTTTACAACTTAATATTTATTCAGTGTTGATCATTTAGTTGTAGAGACCCATTTGAGAGTGTTTATCAGTTTGTGGCTCCATCAGGAAGGAGATTTGCATTCCTCACACAACAGTGACAACAAAGGAGATACCATCTTTGTTTTTGTAGGATTTTAACTTTGAAGCCATTCAGTTGGAGGCAGTTTTAGCATAGCTCTTGTGCTGGAAGCCTGGGTGTGATCATGGAAGATTTTAATATGAATAGAATGGGAATAGATAGAACATATTGTATTCATCATCCTTAGTACAATCTGCTTAAGAAAGCTGTAAAATTTTATGAGCTTTCTCACATATTCCTGGAAATACATATGGAGAATTTGATCCTTGTGTGAGCTCTAAGAGGAGTGAATATGATTGTGCAGGTGTTTTTGTATTTTTAGGCTTCAGAATGAAACTTTTGGAAGGCTTTTATATCAGCCATCCGTGGTAACAACTCTAGTGAAGTGCAAACAAATCGTGATGGTTAAAATGTTACTGAGATAAACTGCTGGTATAGGGTGTCAGTGATTCCATATTGATACACTATAACTTTAGAAAGCCCAATTTGTACAAAATCGTGTTTAACTTTGCAAGGCTTGCTTTGTCTTGAAATGTCAGTAATATCACCAGTCTCCTGTTATTGGCTGAGTGGGGTTTGGATCAGCTCTGACTTTGTGGGTTTTGTTTGTTTAGCTGAACCATGAGGTATGTCAATGTTGGCTTAAAAAAAATATTCCAACTTTTCTGAGTTGTTGTATGGTCTTTCTGTTCTGTTTTATAGTTTTGGTTTGATGTTTTTTCTTCCTTGTCTTTTTTTTTTCCCCCAAGAGATACTCCTTTCTCTATTTTTCACTGTGGTTACAAGTTTCTGGGAACATTGGTTGCTGCATGTCTTGCTGAAATACTGGGTGTGGTGGCTGGGTGCATGAAGAGCCCGACACCCTGGCTTAGGGAGGACAGTAGTCTCTGCTGGCCAGTGCAATGCTCTGGGAGTGGTTTCGAATGTTGAGTGAGAGGCTGTTTAAAGCAAGCTACCATCTCTCTTAAACGGGTTTGGGTCTTTTCTCTCCTTTGACAGGCCTTGTCAGAAATAACAAACATTGAACCGTGGGTCTGTGCCAACCTAATTCGCCTGTTTCAAGAAGAAAACACGATCCCTTTCATCGCTCGCTACCGAAAAGAGCTCATCAATAACCTGGAGGCCGACGCCTTGCGACAAGTGCAGCAAACCTTGGAAGAGCTGCGGTAAGTGAGCCAACAACACGAGCAGGGATCTGGGTGGGAGCTGAGTAACAGCTGCCTGCTGCTTCTGTGTCCCTTGTTTCACCTCCTTGTACACACTACAATGCTAAAGGGACTAGTAAAGAAAAGAGTTTAACACTGAAGTAATTATGCTTGATACCTGTCTGGGGTTTTGGTTTATTTTGGTTTTTTTTCTTCTAAGTAACAAGAAGTCTAGAATTATTAATTGCCAAAGAAAAATGAACATCCTAATTTCTTTGCAGTTTATTAAAACTGCACAGAAAAACTTATACTAAAAGATTAATTTATACGTGCTGGAAATACGTAGCATGATGAGATGGAAGCTCCACTCTTAGAAAAAGAATCACTAAGAGCCCCTTGGCTCCCTGCTTGGATCAGGGAAACCCTTCTTGAGGCTGGAGTGTACCAGAGGATGAGGTTCAACTATCCCAGATCACTGCAGGGAAGAAATGATCAGCAGAGCTTGTTGTGGTGATGGATGAGACTGCTTTCATTTGATCTTGCTTTTGAGTGGCCCTGTGTTCTGGAGGTGGCAAGGGAACAGACTTGCCAGCTCTTCTGTCATCTTCCTTGTACTCCCTGCCAACTCCTACCAAGAGAGTCTTTTCAAGGAGGGAAGGTGGCCTGAGAGAGTTCTTGTCTGAACAAGTAATTAAATAATAGCAAAATACCTCTGCTGCTGCAGTTGCTCCAGTGTATCTTGTTGAAGACCTAGGAGTTTAAATCTGGTAGCCTGTAATTGATGCTGCAGGACTATCTTGGTATGAATTGCAGCTATAAAAGCTCATCAGGGTGGATTTATTCTAGGGCCTTTTTATTTGGCTTCCAGGCCAGTTATCTTATGGAAGTGTATGGAGCATAATGACTATCAGTGTTACTTGATGAATTTTCTTGAATCTACTATAGGATCTTTTGATACAGTTTTTAACTAATTAGAGAGAAAAATGGTTAGGAATTTTTGGATTATCAACTTGATTTGTTGAAGATTAACATGAGATACAATTTTCAGGGGTTTCAGAGAGTTTCAGCAGACAAGGTCACAACAGATGTTTTAATTCACTGTGAAATACTGCTGTTAACATTAATCTCTTGCATTTTAGTACTGTTGCAAAGAAGACTCATACAATGATACAGAAGTTGAAGAAAGAAGGGAAGTTATCCAATTGCCTTTTAAAAGGATTGCTAAATTGCAGAACTTTGGAAGAATTAGACCACGTGGTCAGTACTCTAGTCTTTTTCAGAGCAACCTTAGTTTAAATGTAATCTTGCATAACTGAATAGTGAGTGCATAGCATGATTGAAGTACTTCCCTGCTTTTCAATAACTGATTTTGGTTTGTTTGTTTTTCTGTTACCAGTCTGCACCTTATAAAACTGGGAGTAAAGGCACCAAGGCCCAGAGGGCCAAGCAGTTGGGATTAGAGCCTGCTGCTCTCTCCCTCCTGCAGAATCCTGTGGAACTCAATCTCTTTTCTTACATTAGACCCAATACCAAAGGTAAGTGCCCTGCTTCTTCGAGCAGTAATGTTCTAAATGTCTGAAAATGTTTGAAAAGAGGAATTTAATTGTTCTGATGTTGCTGGAAGTTAGGCAACTACTTTAAATTCAAGAGTGCTTTTAGCAACATGTGGTAAGAGTTTACATTTAACATTTAACGACTCTCCAACCTTTCCTGTCTCTTTGTATTATAAAAGTAATGATTATAGTATAGAAAAGACATAAGTCTGGAGACCTTGTAATTGATATCTATTTTTACTGGTAAGAGAGAGGGAACCACACCAAATCCTTGAGCCCTCTCCATTGTTCTACTTGAATTGTTTCCTGAAGATTCAATGCTGATTGTACAAGAGGCTTATGCTCATACTCTGTAGTGAAGGAAATGTCACCTAGTGAAGTATATCTCAAAAATTGGTCCTGGGTGCTAGGAGTGAGCAGAAGAGTTTTTGTGTCTGAATGACAGTAGGGATTGGAGAAGTTGGAATCTCTGAAATTTGAGCAAGAACTTCTAACAACATGATTGTCACATATAGATTGCAGAATTGTGTGTCTTTGTGAATGCAGTTATGGCTGGATCTGTAGGGGGCAATCTCTGACAATAAAATGTGAAGATTGCTGCAGCCTTCTGTATGATGTTAAAATAGAGATGTACCTCTGTACTTCCCTGCCCCAACACATACTTTCTGAATTTCAGCATAAAGGTACTGAACCTCCTTAGTAAGGCTGACTCTTACTTTTCCCATTCCGCTTATTTTAGTTAAATACTACTTAGAAAATTCTGCTAATTTGGCAATGAAAATCAGTTATCAAATATTCTGGTTATTAAATTACTGCATTTCAGCATATGTCATTACTTCATAGAGCAGTGTATTGCAGCCATATATTTGACTATTCTGGTGCAGTCTAAAGAGCCAAAACAAAATCTTCACTGTGAAAGCTCAGATGAATTATTTAGAGTATATTCAGAAGGAAGTGCTATTTGTTGCACCATAAACATTAGTTTTTGAAAATCAGCACACCTATTTTCAATTTTATGCTAAAAATAATGCTTCTTAGGTTTATATAATGGTTTGCCTTTGAAAGACATCAGAAGTTATAAACATCTGTGAACTGGATCACTTTTATCACCTTGAGAGCTTGTATGCAAACTTGTATACAAGTTTGACAGCTTGTATACAACCTGAGATCAGAGTGATTTTTTTTCTTTTTTTCTTTAAAGTATGAGCCATTTGCAGTACAGAAAAGTTTTCATCAAATCTTAATATTTGGTTCTTTTAAATTCTCTGTGTTTTTCAATTTATCCTAAAAATAAATTGAAATAAAAACATCAGTTCATGTTTCAAGGCCAGATTTTTGAAAGTTAAAGAAGCAGGCTAACCAGAAAACTTGTTCTTACTTTTAGTTGTATGCATGGTCAAATGTTTCTCTAATTACACGAGCATGTGCTGGTGGACACAGTCAAGTGCCTGTGTGAGTAGTGCTTGTTGAATGGGAACTGGTTGTTGCTCAGACTCTTGACTGATTTGGGCCTATGCTGTCTCATTCAATTATCAACTTGAATGTCTCAGTTCCTGTTCAGTTTGATGCATGTCTTCAAATTCCCAGAGCTTTGTGTGCTGACATTACTTCTACCATAAGAAACAGTAGATATAAGGATCCAGATTTTACAACTTCTGATAAGTTTAGGCATTTAATAATGTTCTCTTATTCTCACTTTTTTTTCTTTCTGGCAGGTAAGTTTAGCTTCCTTGTCTTAAAAAGGGGTGAGATAAATTTTTGTGTGTAACTCTATAGCCTAGTCAGAAGCAGGGTTCTGGGTTCAATACCATGACTAGCTACAGCTATGCAACCTGTTAAAATGGTGTAAATAAAGCTGTCCATGAGGCACCAGAGTGAACAGTAATGTGTGCTGCAAGACAGTTAATGCTGCTCTGCCAGCTCTAGGATTCTTGCTGTTTGCTCTAAAGCATTCATTACTGACTCTTGCTAGAAGCAGGGTTAGATATATTGAATTAAAATACAAGATGTCTCTTATTTCATTATCTCTGCTTCTGGTCTAATTCAATCCTTGTGGTAAGGAGAATTGTTTAGAGTATATTCAGAAGGAAGTGCTATTTGAATATATTCTGGCCATTTGAAGTAAAGAATGGGTTCTGCATGCTGGAAATCAACTGAATGATTCTGTTGTCTCTGCAGAGATATGAAGACATTTATAACTTCATGTCTTTGAAGACATTTTGTAACTCCAGTGTTTTGTAGGACAGGTTTATGGTACCCTGACCTCAAAACTGTTGTTGTGCAAACTCCTGCTACAATACAGCTGAAATATAAAACTATTCCACAGAGAAGACAAGATTACTTGCAAAGAGTTTCAGGCAGTTTTCATATCTGTTGCAAAGGATGTAGACTTCTGCTGAGGTTACTCATTTTATTAGAACCTCAAAAATTATATTTAATTTTTTAAAAAATTATATTTAAATATCCAGTTTTACTCTTGCACTATTTACATCACTAATGTCAAGATCTGTTAGCATCAAAGTAAAAAATATTATTTTTCTCTAATTTTAATATAATTTTGACTTATGATACTACATTGGCCACTTCAGGCTCATGAAAAATATAATAGTTTCTGATGTTTTGGAAAGGAAGCTTTAGTTCATAAAACTTTAAATGCATTGGGATTCTTTGAGACCTTTTTAAGACAATCAGATACCTTTAGTCAGTTTTCTTTCAGCTTGGATAAATTTTCTTAGTGCTTATGCAGTTGTGTAAAGTAGGTTGGTTTTTTTCTGTAGTTATTAACTGTATATTATAGTGACTGCCTATTCTGTAATTATTTTTCTTCTAAGGGCTTGCAAATATCCAGGAAGTAGAGGCTGGAGTGCAGCATATCTTAGCAGACATCTTTGCTAAAGATAAAGACACACTGGATTTTATCAGGAAATTGTAAGTTTCCTTCTTGCTTTCTAAACTTTCTTGCTTACATGGTAAAATGCAGTCTCCTGGTGGCAGATACAGGACTTTTTCTTAATGATGTGAAAATGGTCTTCCTGTGAGATGGATTTAGGTCCATTCCTGTGTATGTCCATTGGCCTCTCTGCCTGTCTGGCTGTCCATGCAGGAGAGATCTGCTGTGAGTGTGGCATGATGCTGTAGCTCCCAAAAATGAAAAACTCTGTGTGCTCTGCCCTATATATAGCAGATCTCCCTTGCAGTTAGTGACCCATAAGGGAGTTTTCCCTCAGTGCACTTCCTTCAAGCTGTAACTTTTCAGAAGTGAATCTGCTTAAGCTCTTGCTCCAACAGCTGCCTTGACAGCAGTCAGTGTAACTAGCTTGCAGTGATGGTTGATTTTGGCATTGCTAGCCAATAAGGCAAACAAATATGGCTGTTTTTAAAGCAGGAGTTACTGATCCTTTAAATGTGTTAACTGAATTTAACTTTTCTTACATTACCCCACTTTAGTGTTTCATGTGTGGGGAGTTGGTGTGACAGGGCAGTAGTCACTTCATATTTTATTTTGTGTGCTGTGTGCCATGTGGGGCAGAGAGGAGAGTTATCAAAGAACATGCACCACCTTAGGAGCACAGTGTTGCTTTGAATCAGCAGTGTGATAACTTCAATGAAGGGATGGTTTTCTAAGGGATGTGCTGTCACTATCTGACAATCACTTCCATTAGTTTGACCACTGGAAGTTTCTTAGTTGAGTACTCAGTGCTTTACAGATGAGTCCTGTTCCTCTGCAGTGTGTTGTATGTCTGATAATCATGAGGAGCATTCAGGATTGACTGCTATTTTTTTGCAACTTCCCAAGATTTCTTGTGTGAAGTTGAACCCATAACTGTCCAAACTGAAGTGCAGGTGTGGCTTTTGAGTTTCCATTCCCCTGAGGAGGAGGGCTGTGATCAGCTTTTTCTGCTTGAATGTCTTCTCTTGGTATATTACAGTCAGTACACATTATGTCACCTCAGGATTAAGTTATGTCATCCAATTCTGCAGGTAATTAGAGTTAACAGCACTTGTAATTGAGCAGAGTGCAAACTTCATTTTTATTTGACCTGTACAGTAATAATGACTTGTCACAAGTTTCATACTAAAATACCTTATAAATATCTGGTTTTCTTCTATTCAGATGCCAGCAGAGGTACATTTCTATCCAGTCAACATTGGCAAAAGTGTCATCCAAGAATGGAAATGAAAAAGATATAGATAAATTCCAACTGTACCATGAGTTTTCTTGTAATATAAAGAATATTCAGCATCATCAGGTACAACTTGAAATTTTAATTTTTTTCTCTTAGACTTTTAACTGCAGTAAATGTTGCTTTGTTTTTGAATTTTATTGCTTGAAACTAATTCTAAAGATATTTTTCTTTACAGTTATCAGAGGTAATAGAGGCTTTCAAATTCTTGAAATGCAGGAATAAGCTCTTGATCTCTGTTTTAAGAAACAGGGCAAAATGGGTTTGTGTTGCAAGTCACCATTATTCCCTTCTATGAAGGATCTTTGGTTATCCCAAGCCCCAATCTTAGACTGATATGACTAGATAAAGAAAGGAGGGCTGAAGCAAACTTATTAGCTGATGAGAAGCTGACTTGAGAGCTAGGCTACCCCTGTTACTGAAGTTTAAAGGCTCAAGTGTGGTGCACTCAACCCAACTGTTAAGACCTGTGCATTAATTCATAATTAATCACCAAGTGAATTGTCTCTTGTTTTGGTCACAATCACCTAGCTTAAAATAAACCAACCAAACAAAAAAAATATTAAAATCCCAAACCAAACTGTAATATCCCAGGAAACAGACCCACTTAGATGCTTCTAACTAGAAATGTCCTTTTCTTTTGGAAGGCTCTGATATGCTCTTATTTTTTCTGTGCTTTCTGTTTTAAACTGGTGTGTTTTGAATTAATGAAGGATTAATTAATTACAAAAAAAAAAAATTCACTACATGGGTGGGCTACTTTTTAAGCTCATTTTCCCCTTCCAGCATAGAAGGTGTTAGGTGAAAGACTAAAATAGCTACTGGTGATTTCAATAGGCAGGTCCTGTATAGATGTTTGAAGAGGTAATTGTAGTAAGTACAATTTGTACTCTCTTTGTAATAAGTATGAACATTTACTGTAGTTATATTGATAGTTATTTGGTGAAAAGTTGCTTCTAGAGGGTCTGGAAAACTTGATAGAACAATCTTTTGGCTAGTGTGGTGACACAGACAAAGATTGGTGGATTCATCCTGGTTTGATGTATGGATTCTTTCATGTCCTTTTTTGTTGAGGCAATACTTGAGCTGTCAGAGTATTTGGTTTTACCTGCGCTCACAGCGGTGATGTTCACTCGATACGTGTTGCATAAGTGTTTCCATGATTTAGTTCTTGTCCAAGGCATCCTTCTTTTCACTTAAGGAAAACTTGCTTAGCTTCAGTGAGGGCTAAAAACTGTATTTCCCTAATCCACTCTGCACTTTGACTATGGCTGCACTGTTTTTTATCCAGGATATGTCCTTAGTTTGTCTGTTTGATGTTAAGATGAACTCGATCTGCTTTGGTTTATTCTTCCCTGTGTCTGCTGCTAATCTGAACACCTCTTTCTCTACCCATTCTGGCTCTTCAGAGAAGTTGTAAGCCCTGATTTTACAACTGGCAGTCCTGTAATCATAGGATGGTTTTGCACACTTATCTGCTGCCTTTCCTCTGCATATTTCTGCCATTGACTATTCTAAAACGTTGAATATTTCTGTACTGTGAATTGTAGAAGTCTGAGTTGCTTGTGCTTCAGTGAGATTTCAAGGCTCAAGGTGTGACAGGGCTCTCTGTACTAGTTGAGCAAAAAAATGCATTTTATGATAGTTTCTGACATATAAAATTTGCAGAGTCCCCTGTTTTGTAAATATACTGTAATTTTTTATGTCTATTTTTGTTTCTTGGGTTCTTTCTTTTTTCAGTTTCTTTTTCCCTTTTGCATTCCGATGATGAAATAGAGAAATTTTTTTATCTGCCATTTCTTCATTAAACTTAAAGCCTGGTTATTGTACTTTTGAAAGTCTTTCATCATCTTCATTTTCTTTATTACTTTGACCTTATTCCCCTACTGATACAAATTGCCATTTTTTAATGTCTTTTATTTTCTTGGGTTATGACCATCCTTTTCAGTACCTAAAAGTCTTTATTTTTTCCATCACTTAGAACTGTGAAGTGATAGTTCCTTTGTGCATTTAAAAACCAGTAAAAATATATTCTTTAAAATAGAGTTCAAGATGTCTTCAGGAGAAGAAATTTTCTGGTTTGGCTTAAGATTATTAGAAGAAGCTTATACCTGAAAAAGATAAAGGAAAGCCTGAAACTCAGAGTGATTTATTTATTTAAGAGTAACTTACTAATTCCCCCCACAACTGCAGGTTAAATAGGCGTGTTTGAAGCACACTGAAACTGAAAGAGCTTCTCCACTGCTATTGTGACTGTGCACAGAGAACTGTTCTGAATGCCTTTAGGTAGATGCAAAAGTCAGCTTTAAATCACCTCTTTTCAGAGTGCAAATACAGGAGTCCATAAAATACCACACTGAAACTTGTTATCACTCAAGTATGGAAGTGCAAACAATCTTAAAGACCTGGGTACAACCCTAACTCTGCTCGGGCTAAGATGTGAGCGTAGGGGCTGCACAGTAGCCTGGCATGTTACCTGCAGGAGAATAAGCTGAGCCTTTATGACCAAAGCCCTGGCAGCTGTGAGTGTGCTTTGCAGCATGTGTTGCAGTGAGTTCAAGTGCTGTGCAGTGAGCTGTGCTGCAGCTTGGTTCTGCTGTGGGTCGGGGTTGCTTCCTGTGCTGCTGTCATTTCGTCCTCTGAGACAAAGTGTCGTTCTGTCTGGTTTGAGTCCTGAAGTAATCAGGACTGGCACCGAGTCAGGTTGTTTGAAAAAGTTAAAATACTAAAGCTGCAATGAGAAAAAAACTTTGTTGTTTTAGTCAGCTTTAAAAGCTGACTCCAGATTTTGACATGGTCAGATACCCCGTGGGTGTTTCCAGCTGGAACGTTTTGCTAGCGGGAGGTTCAGTCACAGCTTCTTCCTTTGGCAGCAAGGAGAACCTGACTGGACTCTCTTAGGACATAGCTGAGAAGCAATACCAACATTGCCATAACTAAGGAAAAAGAATCTTTCTAGAGTTTATTTGAATTTTTGACTAATTGTAAACAATTCAGTGTTTGTGTACGCCTTGGGGTTGCTTTCCTGTATTTGGAGATGACTGAAATAGTGGGAGGAAAAGAATTCATGAATAAAGTGTAACATTTGAGGCAAGTGCTCTATTTTCAATCTCATACTTAAAAAGGAATTGGAAATTAAAGTCATTGGTAAAGTATACAGAACTTGCTTTGTGAGTTTAAGTCAATACACAACATACAAGAGAGCTGTGCAGAATGAAGCATGTTGTATTTTTATGATAAACAGAATAAGGTTTGATGAATCTTGTGACTGGATCATATTGTTGGTCTTGCTTTCTCTGAAAAATGTATGTTGTTTCTAACAACCCTTGCTCTGGATCTGTTCCAATCTCATATAAAAACAGTCTTTTTCCAGAAGTGAAGACTGCTTTGTGACTAGAATAGCCAGATTTTAACCTATTACTTAAGAAAATAAGCTAAACAAAAAAACCTTTATTATGTTAGAGAGAGAAATTGAGTAATTCCATTCTTAATTGAGCATTTATTGGATGATAATTCTTCTCTGAATGCATCACTTAGAACAAGATAGGCAGGTTGTTTGAGAATAAAAAATACAAATAATATTAGTGACTGCATTAACAGCTGGTTTAAGTTCAGGTGACTGACACATTCTGCAGATAGAGTGCCAGGAAACAAAATGTGATGCAAATATTGACCCTGCTTGACAGCATGCTGAATGATGACATTATAATTCTATCAGATACATTCTCTGTTGTGAACATCACTTTGATTTCATTTTAACTTGACATTTAACTTTCTCTCTTTTTAAAAAACAAAATCAGAATAAATGTGAAAGCATTTGATTTGTTAAAATGTGTCTTTCTAATTTCTACATGAAAACATTTGCTTTGGCAGTCAAGGTACCAGATGCTATAATATTTCACATGCAATCTTTATTATTAGCTTTGTTGTTCAATGATATGTCAGGCCTGGTATGTCACAGGAGCAGTAAGGCTGAGGAATATAAATTGGTACTATGTCCTGGAGTCATTTTAAACCATTGTATTTAACATATGTGACATGTCTGAGTTAGCTAGTGATTGAATTAAAGTTCATGATTGACACAGAATGCTCTGTTGTGACAGTGCTCAGGGCCTGCTACATACAGCAACATGTGTAGTCATACAGGAATGTCAGCTTTGAGCAGGTTTTGGTTTTTTGTTTGTTTTTTTTTTATTTATTTTTCTACTTTAAAATACTTCAGAAGGAAAGATGAAATCTAAAGAGATGGATTCTATTTGCTTCTGAGTATTATTCTGTTTCTAAAATCTGCTGGTCAGTGAGTTTTCTTAGTATTAAGGTGAACATTCAGTGTCTCCATAGTGGGATTAGACTAGGAGATATCCTCCAGGATCCACTTCTTGTATTGTGATTCTGGTTTTAAATGTAGAGTCAGTGTCTTCCATTTCAAATTGAACTGCCATTCAAATTGAGCTTGCAGGTAGCATGTATGCAACCAAAATTAGCTTTAGATCATGACTGTGCAGTTATGTACACCAGACTCTGTCAGAAATACGTGCATATGGTTTAAGGCTGGAGTGTGACTGTAAAGAGAGTGAGTGTTTACATCCTTTCCTGCTATTTGGGAGCTAAGCATGAATAACTAAATACATCCTCTTTCGAATTAAGCTGAGTGCCTTTGTGTCACAAGTTCTGAATCATAATTAATTTTAAATTTGGATTGATCTTGGGAAGAAAAATGGAATCTGAAGTACAGGAATAACTTTTTCCCTTTCTGATGTCTAGTTCTGATTGGAATCACTTTTCAATTAATTTCTCAAGTTTTAATTTGGGTTATTAAATAAGATTATTCCACCACCGAAATTCATGCTGTCTTGCATTATAAGTGTGTTTAAGATTAAACTGGATCCTGAGATTGCAGACTCCAGGAAAAATGTATTATTTGTTATGCCATGGCATGATTTAATCAGTGTTTAAATTGTGGATGTTATCTGTACATGCTAGTACTTTGTGAACTGATTTACTGTACCACCATCCTGATTTGCTACAGAATGTCAAGCAAGTGCGTACACAAATGTTGATAAGTTTATCTTTTGGATATTTTGTGTGTCATCTGTCTCTGCCATTTATGTTTGCACTCAGATTCTGGCCATTAACCGAGGGGAAAATCTGAAGATCCTGACAGTGAAGGTCAACATTCCTGACGGGGTGAAGAATGAATTCTGTTGGTGGTGTGTCAATGAAAGGTCTGCATGGATACATATTTTTACAGAAATCTCTTTTTTCTGTAGACAGCTGCATACTGAAGTGTACCTCATATGTCTCATTACATTAAGAGAACAAATTAAACAAATACTTATTAGATTAGATGAAATTAGCAAGTGAATAATTCTTATTCTGTATTTCCAACTGCTGCAGCATTATGCTGAAAAGATCATGCCTTGGGCTATATTTGCAAGTTCTGGCACCATTCTTTAAGCAATTGAATTGTTTTTAAACATATGCAAAGGCTGGTGAAATGTGAATATATTTTCACATTGTAATGTGCATCACATCCAGTAGCCTTTACTTAAAGGACTTAATAGAATCCAATAAAATATACTTCAAACTTTGAAAAATAGCTTCATATGCTGAATTGCAATGCTTAAATAGAGCTATCTTGGATTTTAGATCACTCAAGTACATAACTTCAAGTTTCACAAATGTAAGTAGTTACGTGTTTAAAAAGAACTTAATGGATTTAGCAGACAAACCTAACTGGGACTGCCTTCAATGCATAATTCCCACATATTGTGTGAACCATCTCTTACATTTTGATCTCTGTTTAAGTTAGAAAACTGGACTGTAAAAACCAGATTCTTTTGTTTCTTACTGATTTATTCTTATAAGTTGTCTGGATTTCTTAAGTATGTAGTGAGATGCTTGGTGTTGCATAGGTTGAAGGTCTTCTGCAAAAGTTTAGGTTAACTATATGTTTATTTTTGCAGTATCTCTCAGTTTTTTCTTGGAAACTGTACCTTGTTGTCCCCTATTGGGGAATATTGTGATCCAAACTCTGCATCTTCCTTGCATGTATAAAAATCTACTTTCACTTTCTCAGTAGTTTGAGATGTTGGGCATTGTTCTGATGGTGTCTTAGAAACTCCTTCCTTTGCATTCTAAAAAAGGATAACCAAAAGGGGAGAAAAAAAATAGGAAGAAATGCACCTTTTAATGTATAAAACTGAATACTATGATACTGCTTTAGCATGTGTTTCTTTTTCACAAGTACAAGAAATGGATATGATAAAAATGTTCCTTTTCACTGTAGAAATTTAATAGGGCTGTTTCCCTCTGAGAGGGAAGAATAGGGCTCTTAAATATTAGAATATTTTTTGGCCAGATACTATTACTTTGAGATGATATTATGCTAAGTAACTTTTTTGTTTTTCCAGGAAAGTATCAAGAGTCATAAACACACCTGTTTCTTTCTAGTTTTAGTACCTGTAGCAGAATTTCTGTCCTCTCCTCAAGATGTATGTTCTGTAGGCAGAACATAACTGTCAGTCTTGTTTTTACTGCATTTATGACAGAATTTGGAAGCACTGTGGACCACAGATAATGAAACAGCTTGTCACTGCTACACAAATAAAAGTGAAATGTAAATTGAGATATTTTTGGTTCATTACCCTTTTGTGAGTCATCCTGGGATAAGAATATTGACCCTGGAAATGAATACTTATTAATATTTAGCACTCATATGGCTGAATATGCTTATGGCTTTTTACTATTTAAGGGCACTTTTCCACTGTTAGAAAACTTCTAAAGGAAGGAATGGTTGTAGTCTCTCTTTGTGCATTAATATTTAGGACAGATTCTGATCTTCCTCATTAGATTGATAACTGTGTTATCAAACTGACAAATAGTAAAAGTGTATTCTGCCTTGCAAGCTTTGGAATGATTGTCCAGGGGTGGAATTTGCATTATTTTCATTGCATTGATTTGCTGATTAGATCAGAAGGTTAATAACTTTTGTTTGAGTCAATGGTTTCAAAACTTTGCAAAGTATTAACTAATTTGCTAGAGATCACACACACAGTCAGTTGTAGAACCAGAAATGCCAGCTTGCTACAGAGTTGGGGCCAGTATTTTAGCCACAGAACACTATCACCTACTGCCTATTGAATTAGTAGCAAATATTCTGAACTTTTTGTGTTCTTCTGAGACAAATTTTTTAGTATTAAATGCCCTTGAAATAGAAAGTGAGTTTGGAAGACTTGAGTTCCTTACTGCATTGAGTTCTGTGTAGATGCTGTCTAAGAATATTGTAAATTTTTTTGCAAGTTCAGAGTGTCTATTAGCTTGTATAAGAACCTGGCTCCTTGCAATTCAGGTTTTTGTAGAAAACTCAGGAATATCCTTAGACCTGACCCTATGGATTATATTTTGTCCCCAGAAAATGGCATCTCTGTGAGTTGACAGTGAATCTACTTCCATTAGCACTGGAACTCTGCTGATCCCAAAGACTTGGTTGTGAAATTGAACACAGAAAAATGATCAATGAGAGAGCCAGAGAGGGGGCTGCTCAGCTGCCTTTGAGTGTAAAAACAACCTGGAGCTGTTCCTTGGGATGGAGTGACAGTTTGTTCCAAAGCGGGATTGCAGCCTTGAAAATGAAGTTTGGTGTTTGATAATGGCTTTTTTTCAGTTTCCAGTCAAAATTCTCATATCCTGTGTAAAGTCCATGGTCCAGGCCTTAAAGGCTGGCTTTGTCTGTGGTTCCTAACGTGGTACATGTTTTAGATAATGTCTTGGAGGAACACAAAGCTCTGCTCTTTGTCTTTCAGGTCTAAAAGCCTAGCTGGGCTCTTTCTGGAACAGTTGCTGATCAGTAGTGGTGGTTCTTAATGTGGGCTCTGTCAATTCTGTTGATGTGTAGTTTTACCCTCTGGTGTCTTAGGAGTCTCAGCCATTTATGTTTGTTGGGTCCCTGTTGTGAGCACTAGCACATGGAGAGTGGATGATATGAAATTATTTGTATGGAGCTTTTCTAAAATTTGGCTTCTGAGGTTAGATCTTGATTAAATAATCAAGAAAAATCCATTTTTAGAGGGAGGTTTAACTAGGCTGTGATGATCTTTAAAAATATACACACATGATTTTGCTTTGCTCTTTGCAGCAAATTGGATTTTTCTCTTCTCTCATGAAGTATTGAAATTATTAAACTGCAGTATTTGCTATGACTGTATTTGCTGTTTGAATGTTTTCTCATTTGTAGCAATTTCTAACAGAATGATGCATAAACTTTTACTTATCTGTAGGCAGGTAATAAAAATATCTGCTGTGACAACCTATTTACAGAGGAAAAGTTTGTTAACTGGCTTTATGAACGGAAGAGAGGGGGAAACAGCTGCCAGGTTTCCAAATTTATTCTTATTTGTGCTGAGGATGTTTTCTGGAGTAGTCACACTTACCACCTGTAAAAACTCCATGCTTATAGAATGTGATGGCAGTAAGAGGGTTTAAAGCCTTTGGTGTTGTTATTATAGGTATGGACAGAGTCTCTAGTTACAAATAAGTATACTAGAACTATTTGCAAAAACTGTTAGCAAGGTGATGAGGTCATTCAAGCACTGAATTACAACCCTGAATGTTGTAAAACTAAATGGTGAGCTTAATTCTGCTCCCATGTCTGTCTGCTCAATGCAGGGCTGACTCAGTCACACATTTCTCAACTATTATATGCACAGACACTTAGAAAAGCTGTTTCAGGAAATTGCAGATCCCCTTAGACAACTGAAAAGCTGGGCAGGAATTCAGTAGTACTTTTTCAGCTGAAAAGCTTGGTAGCAATTTAGGATTATCAGTATTTATGAGTGGCTGCAAGTAAACGAGGTCAAAAGTAAAATTCAGTTCTGTTTTTGCTTGCACCTGGATACATTATGAAATGACCATAATTCTATATTGCATTTAAAAAAACCCAAGCCTATCAAACAGAAAGCTTACAAAACTTACCCAGACATGTTAAAAAATATGCATGTGTCTCCCATTCCAGGCACGTTAAATAATATGATAAGTGAAGAAAACTCTTAGGTTTTATAAAGATTTTTAAAAATATAATAAAAAACAGGTGGAGTATAATATATCTGGTTGCTTGTCCTCAAGCTCAATCTCTTCACATAGAGTGGACAATCTCAGAGAATGAGTTCTGCTTGTTCAAGGACACACACGCACCAACCCACTTCCCCCCACACCTCCTTCATGGAATTTTGCCCACAACAAAAAGATGAATTGATTAAATATTTAGGAAGCTTTGAGAGTGAGGTGTAATTTACAGCAGAATTTGAAGTAATTATCATTATAGTTATGACCACTGTCCACTCTCCCTAGAAACAGTTTAAGGCTTCAAATAGTTTGTCTTAGAAGAAGTTGGGCAACAGTCTTGTGTTTGTTCGATATTGTTTATTTAATTTTCCCTTTTCCTGTATTATTGTTTACACTTCAAATATATTAGTAACAGGTGAAAGAGAAAAATAATTTCTAAGTTTTTTGGCTTTTGTTGTTTAAGAACTGCTGCAAAAGTAGTAGGATTTCATTTAGAAATTGAGTAGAGATACTCAAGGCATTCCAAATGAAATTTGAATTGGGTTTCATTTATTGGCATTAGTTTAGCTCCTTAATCCCCACCTGGGCATAGTTGCCTTTTATCAGTAATTCTGCAGTGACAATCACAGAGGATGTTCAGTCATTTTTTTTGAATGTATGGAGGAATAGCAAATAATGCAACCCTAAAGGTAATAGGGAACCAAGTTCTTTGTTCAGTTGTAATAAACTTTGACTTCTCAAAGTGGAGAATGTTTGTTTTCTTTAAAACATAAACCATAATTGTGTTCAAATACCTAAGAAAAGCTAAGCCTTCCCTTGTGTGGTATTAGAACTATGAGCAACTTCTCATTCCCTTCATATTTGATTCACAATTTAGTTGCCTAATTGTTGTAGTAATTCTGCAGTTTATATTATTTGGAAGCCTTTTTGGAAAATCCCTTTTTTATCTAGCTGTTTGCATATGTTCTTAAAATATTTTTTATTTTTCTTCTGATTTTTTGCAGATGGAGACCAAAACAATTTTTAAAACCAGAATTTATGAGGCTGCTGCGGAGTTCTGTAGAGGACGCATATAAACGCCTTATATATCCTCTTCTCTGTAGGGAATTCAGGTAACCCTGGAATAAATCTGTTCTCATATTACTGATTTATTTAGCAATTCCCTCCCCAATGTTTTGTTAGAATATCTTTTGTCTATTTGAAAATATCAGCATGTTTCTAATCCTCTGTGCTTACGGAAGAAATGAACTATGTGGTCTTGGTTCATAGATTTAATTTCTGACCCTATCCAGATTAGGTTTCAGTAGAGAAAGGATCTTTCTGTGAAGACATTTTACATGTTTACATGCTAGATACTCATTCATTTATCTAATAAAGTACAGTTTATATTATCATAAGTTATATCTTTGTTCTTGTAATAGCATAAACCACGATGTCACTGAATTTTCCCATCTCTTCATGTCACAGCAATAGTAGTGTCACTGACATTTTTCTGACTCACTCTTTTACCTGTCTAATAGAACTCAGCAAAGTATTGTTAGGTTTGGAAGCACCTCTCATGTTTGCCAGCTGCATTTTGTGGCAAACTAATTAGTCCTAGTGTTAGTCTGATACTATTTTGTGAGTATTGTGATGTCTCTAGACAAGTCAGTGAACTTATTACTGGTGATACTGTACTAATGATGTCATTGGATGTCATGTCACTTGTTAAGATCTGTAGTATTCTAAATTTAAAGGAAATTTAAAACTTAGCATGGAATTAACATGAATTAAATACTTTACTGGGTGTGCTCTTTAGTTTGTAGTTGAATTGGAGTTGTTTTCATGACACTTTTTCATGAGCATCATTGCACAAATGATCTGTGTGGAAAAAGAACCATCAACTCAAGATTTTCACAGCAGGTATTTCCAGTGGCTTTTGGGCTTCTTCACTACAGAGTGTTGTGGTTCCTCATTGCTTTGCAAGCAAGATTGCTTCATCTCTTTTGATTAGTGAGCCTGGTTTTTTGCTACTGAGAATGTAATGGATTTCCAAAAATACTAAGGTCACTTATTATTTTGTGACCACAACACATGGAGCTACTGTAGGGGAGGCACTGAGTGCTTCCATGAGATATTCACTTGTTGGCTTCTGTTATGTGGGATTGAAAATAGTTGTCATCCCTAGCCATCTCTACAGTCAAACTTTTTTAAAATAAAAAAATACCCACTTTTTAGTGGGGTTTGGTTTTAAAAAAACTGAGCAAACTGATACAAGGATGCTTCAAGGTTCTTTTATTGTGTTTTTATTCTGTGGTTTGTACCACAGGACTGTTATGGCCTGTGTTGTGTACAACACTTTGAGGACTGCTGGAGCAGTAGGTTGCTGAAAGTTTTCTGTTCTTTTGATCAAAAGAGAAAAGAAAAGCTTCCTTCCCTACTACTTATTAGATGTAGCTCACAAATAATGAACAAGAAGAAGACAAAGCTTGCTGCCTGTTCCTGAGGGGATGTCTGCTTAGGTTTTACTCTTTGTGGTGATGTTGCATGATTGGTGGAATTTGGATAGGAAAAGCTGAAACCTCTCCTACAGAGAGGAGCTCAGAGCACCTGACAGTATATTCTGGTCTCTGACCACTTAAACCCTGTCCTTCTTCTATTTTCTTTCCGGACACACCAGGAGCTGTTTTTTCCGACTCTCTCAAAGGGCTGCTAAAGTATTCAATACCTCCTTTTAGCATTAATATTTCCAACCCACCTCCTGCTGTTCTTTTTTCTTTTTATTATCATTAAATGTTGGAGCAGAAAGTTTCCAAGAGTGTATTGAAATTGCTGGTGCTTCTAGTGATCAGAAGAGGAATGAAACTTGCCAGCAAGACGATTACCTTATTTATTGTTTAATTTCCTTTCTTCCATTCTGTCAGATATCATTTCTTGTATCTGGTATAATAATGTCCAGTGTTGCTTTTGGCTCTTTGAAATACATTTTATCTTGTTGCAGTATTGCATGGAATGATTCCTTTAGGGTTTCATGCAAGTGATGTGGCGTGGGCATATTTTTTAATGGATAATCCTTTCATAATTTTCCATGCTCTCTTGCAGAGAGTGCTTTCTCTCCTCTGTCTTCAGGGACACAAACATTTCTCTGTATCTCTTGTTTCACACCTGAAGCTAGTTTGCAGATATTTTTCCACAGAAATGATTGCATCTCAGACTGTACATGGAAGTGGGGAATTTTAAATCTCAATTTAAAAACTGAATTTTATAACATTGAATATAGAAACCAGTAGGTCATGATTAGGTTATTTGCTTTTATTACAGTACACCTGTTAGTGATATACAGTCTGAGTGCTTTGTAGACTTCAAAGGAGGAGCTTGGAGTCTTGACTTGATTGATTTTTTTTTATTTTTTTTTTTTATAAAATAAGAACTGAAGAGTTTTGAGGTTTGTTTGGGTTTTTTTTTCCCCAAAATTACTAATTTTCTTGTGTTTAGAGAGGAGGACTGCTCTCTGCCTTCTATCTCTGCCATATTAATGAGAATTTTTGTAAATTGGAAAAGCATGAAACCAGTAATACACTGAAAAAAGAGAACATTATTAGGTTGTTTCACGTAGCTTGATTTTTTTTCTTCTTTTTTTTATTTTTTTTCCAAAGGATCAAATTATTATACCAAGCTTGAAATTAAGGGCCATTGCTTTGGACAGTAGATCATGTAATTGATACAAGTGTTGAGTAAGAGACAGAGAAAAAAGAGATGCCTATACTTGAAATTTAAAAATACAGGATATTATGTAATAGAAAGGACATTCCCCCTACGCACCTGGCAATTTCAGTAACATTTCCTGTTACTGTAAAAGTTTCTATATATCCATGCCAATTTTAGACATGATTTCCATAAGGCTGACATAACTAATAGCATGTGTTTAGGGGCAATTTTAATTCCTACACAAGTTTCCCTTCATAGATGGACTGATAGGAATTTGCAGTGTGGGATGACTTGGCCTTGTGGACAGCTGGGACTCTGTTTATTTTGGGATAGATGGAAAGATGGAACTTAGCCTGTCTTTGTACAAAGCCTCTGGTCCAAGGGCATTCCCTTCCCTTGTTTACAAGCCACTTTTAACTTTCATTTACATGCATGGGTGACTCGGTAATTCTCTGTTATGTGTGTGTAAAGAAGATCCATGCTTCTGTAATGCTTTTGTTTTCTCTGGTCTCTCATAAGTGGCAGATAATTGTTCTGTCTCTGGACTCTCCCTAGAAGGAGCTTGTTCTGTGGTTTAGGTTACTTTTTTTTTTTTAATTAGAGAGGGGAAAAATGGGAGAAGGATGGTGCAAGACTGAATGATCAGGAAATGGAATGGCAAGTGAAATTCAGTGGAATGAGTGTAAAGTGATGCTTGCAAGGGGAAGTAGTTATCTTTTTATAAGTAAAACTATTAGCTCTGAGCTATCCTGCCACAGGAGAGACACTTTGGCACTGTGAATGGTAGCTCTACATAAATGTTAAGTGCTCAGAAGATAAGGTTATTTAGTTAGAGAATAAAGACAAAGAATCATTGATTTATTTGGCCTGTATTTGGAATATCCATTTTGGTCCACTCACGTGGAGAGTGGAGGTAAAAAATAGGAAAACAATTCACTGGAACTGGAAAAAGCCCAGTAAAGGGGAATGAGGAATGAAATAATTTCTCTGGGAAGAAAAAAAAAAATGACTACACTATGACTTCAACTTGGAAAAGGGAGGACTTAGATATAAATGATGTGTGAAGAGTGGTACAAGGTTTCTAGGGATAGATTTTTACTCCCCTCCAGTATAAGGCTCAGGGGAACGAAATAAAAAGAATCAGTTTCCAACCAAAAGGTGGCAGCTCTTTACACAGTTTGTGATGGACCTGCAAAACTCACTGCCAGCAGGCTCTGTGGGTGAAAGAAATATATCTGTCTTCAGGAGGAGATTGGATAGTTGAGCAAGAGCTCCATTATGAGCTAGTAAAACAGATAAATCATGTCAAGCCCAGGAAATCATTGGAAGTAATTGGAGGCTAGGATAAGATTATGGGACAGATATGCTAGTGCTGCTCTATCAGCTGCTTAGACAACTGCTTGTAGCCAGACTTGGAGACAGAATACTGGGATAGATGGACAACTTAGCTGAACTGGTGCAGCCATTCACACATTTGGTGGCAATGTACAGTGTCTGCTCTTTGCTGAGGGCACATGTGAACTGTTAAGGACCCTTGTAATGCCTGTATGCCTTTTACCATCTCACTGGAAATTGTCTGTGGTGATCTGATCTACCTGATACAGAAACAAAGAGCATATGGATAGAAGGGAGCCTTTTGCCGTTGAACGTTTCCTTAGGAAATGTTCCATCAGTAATGTGTGAAAGAGGATCTAGACCTCTCTCTGGACTACTTTACAAATGAGAGACAATGAGGACTTATTAGTTCTTTCTGTACCACTGTGGGATGAGACAGGGCTGAGCTGGTTGGTTGGATCCTGGGCAAATTCAGCTCAGGCTGTTGAGTTCTTCCACATCCAAAAACTGCTCAGAACAGCTTCATGTCAGCCCTTATGAGGGTTATTGTTGAACTGTTTGAGGCCTACTTGTGCCATGCACTGATTGACCTAAACAACTTGAGTAATTTTCCCTGCCCCATTCTTATAGGGTTAGTTAACTGTAAGACAGGGTTTTTTCATTCTGTAAAAATAAACCCAGACAGTACTTTTTTTTTTTTTTCAGTGATAGGTAAAAAGAAAAGGAGAATAAGGGCACTAGCTACCTTTAAATGTAGGCTTTACTGGATTGCTTTTGACTCCCTAATTACTGTAGTTACTGATGATGTAATGCATCTGCAAATAGCAATGAGTACCTGCAAAGAAAACTCACTGAGGGGATGAATATCTTTGTACCCATTACTCTTTCAATTTATTTTTTTTTATATAAAATGCCATACTATGACAAAAATACTTGTCCTTGTCAGTCATTGTCTTGCTGGCCACATCTGACAAGTAAGACTGTACATCTTCACTCAGCAAGACTGATTTGTTTCTTGTGGCACTCTGCAGTGAGTATTCTTGCTTCAAGTCATCAAATTCAGTCCTTGCTGCACTACCTCACTTCTTTCTGTTGAAGAACATAACTTGAACCAAGAAAGGGAACCCTGTGGCCCCAGCAGCTTTCTAGTCTGATTCTGGGGAATCAGAATACTCTCCTAGAAAAAGCTCGATTCTTCACACTTCTGTGATGTCTGTTAAATGAAGTAATCCAAAGACAAAATTAAATGTCTTGTCAGTCATGGTGTGTTAGCAATTGATTGGAGGGACCCTTCCAGTTTCTCTCTGGTACCTCTCAGTGTAAACCATCCTTTTGCTGGATTGTGATTTTACTCTAGAACTGTGAAATTATGATGAATTCAATCCATGCCTCCTTCAAATCCACTTTTCTTTACAATTAGGTATCAGCTCTGGAAAGAAAATGTTTTGCTCAAAATTACAAGTTGATGTTTGAATGGTGGTTGGTGGATGTACATTCTTACAAGTGTTTGTCTTGGACCTTTTATATTGACTGACTTCCTTAGAAGAAGAATGAGATAATATCTAGCTAATCCTTTTTAAAAAAGGTGTCAACAACTTGATTTGAATTGTAACAATTAAAGATGATGAAAACATGATTGGAAAAAGCCTTACAACTTTGAAAAAAATAATAAGTGTATTTGAAAGCTAAATAAAAGAAAAATGTTTGGGTTTTTTTCTTCTTTTACTTCCATCCTTCTAAGATCCAAGTTGACATCTGATGCAGAGAAAGAGTCTGTGATGATGTTTGGGAGAAATCTCCGTCAGCTGCTTCTGACCAGCCCTGTGAGGGGCCGTACCTTGATGGGAGTAGATCCTGGCTACAAACATGGCTGCAAGTTGGCAATTATTTCACCAACAAGTAAGTTTCAATTCCAGACATTTTTGTAAGGACTGATAAAATACATATTCATTAAGAGTAAAGATAGTTTCAAACCCTACTTTTTTACCAAATTGATTTTTTTTGTGAAGCTTTTAGTGTTTTCCACATATCCTATTGTGTAAATTCCTTTCTTCAGCTAGCTTAAGGTTAAGTTTCTGGCACCTGGATTGTAGTGACTTCTTTGGTGTTATTACTCCTCTCTTAAATAGAATTTAAAATGCCTTCTGCCTTCCTGAATACAGGTTCAAATAATTGTGCCCCTCAGTAGTCAGCAAAGTGAACACCTGGCATTTTTATTGTTTAACAAAGAATTGAATTTAAATACTTGCGATAATACTGCTTTTTTCATGGCTAGTATCTTGGACATCTGGACAGTTTATCAGCCCTTTTTGTTTAGTAGTGTGTGTGTTAATGTAAGAAGTCAGAAACATTGTTTTTGCTAAACTTAGTTCACATGTAGAACTGAGCCTTTCCACTTCATTCTAGTCTGTTTAGGGGACACACACCTCTTTAAGCCTGTCCAAAAAACTATTTGTTTTCCTTTAATTTTGTTGTTGCTGTTTGGCTGAGAATATATCCACCTCAGGAGAGTGTAAAGAAAGGTGTGTTCTTGAAACTTTAGAAGGCAAAGAAGGTGAGGTAAATGATTATGAGCTTTCATTGGACCATTAGCTGTCAGTACTAGTTAATACAGTTCTTTCCAAATGTGATAGATGGGATGATAAGAGCTAGCATTGGAATTCTTGAACTCCTGTACTGCAAGTCCTTAGACTTTCTAATTTTCATCACTCTTTATGAGATTTGTAAATTGTACTACACTTGATCAATAAATTTTTTGTAGTAAATTGCTCTTTTTCTCTGTGATATAATACATTAAATTTACTAATAGGTCTAGATGCTTATTATTTGTTATGTGAATATGTCTGCAGGGAACTACAAAATGTATTAACTTGTTTTTCTTTGTCAACCAAAGCATTCTCATCCTATGCCCAGCATACGTTTCTTCTAAATAGATATAAAGATCAAAGGGAAAGATGTCTCATTAAGAAGCTTTCTTTGTGACTCATCAAATTAACTTCAGTAGTTCTGCAGGATATAGCTTTTGGACCTTTGTGGGTTTAATCAAATGGCTTTGCCTTTCATTCTAGGTCAGATACTCCATACTGATGTGGTTTACTTGCATTCTGGTCAAGGATTTTGTGAAGCTGAGAAGATAAAGAGGCTACTGCTACAGCACAAGTATGCTAAAGAAATTTCCATTTATTGCTCTTTCTTACCAAACAAAATGAAAATGTTTGCACTAGGAGTACTTGGGTTTGAGTGCAATAAGAATTCTACTGGAATTCAGATATAACTGGAGTTCTTTTTTTTTTTTTTTTTAAATCTAATTCAGAGCTTTTTCTTCTAGTCTGTGTTCATGCTTTTACAGTACATACATGTTAGAAGCATATGAAATCAAGCCATAGCTATAAGTAAGGCTGCATGCTATGAAGGTATCCCCATAAAACTCTGTCAATCCATTTATTTTTAGGAATACAAATTAACATTTAGCTAAGACATGAGTTTAGCCTCACTCTTCCTACCCCCAACAACTCATCAATCTTTCCCTGTTCCTAAAGCCACATTAGGTTTTGGTAGAGTTCTGTTAAGCAGAGGAATCCTGCAAAGGTAGATCTCCAGATGGAATCACAAATAGGGGCAGCATGATTAGAAGTGTATTGTGTCCATGGACAGACATCTGGTCTACTGAGTCAGCTGCTGAATTGCCACAGCAGAGAGTCCAGTTTGTCTGGAAGCATTAGACTGGCTTTAAACAAGGTGATTTGGTGACTGCCTGACTGTGGTGTGGGCAGTCAGAGGGAATGACCTTGCAAGCTGTTGGAAACTATGATATTCCCATTAAGGAATTAAGATGCTGATTGCTTTGGCTTCTGCTTCTTTTCATGACTCATACCAGATGAGGGAAATACGAGCTGGAAGTGTTTGAGGACTATAAGTAACATTCCATTTATTAATATGAAGTACCATTTTTGGATTTTCTGCTTGTATTACCACTGTACAATTCCATTACAAATGAGTGAAAATTTTGACTCATCTCATGAACTGTCACATTGAAAACCTGTTAAACACATTGTGATGCTTCTAGGAATATTATCTCATTACATCTGGGCCTTGTGTTATCTAAAACCAGATGTATTGGTCACTGTTGTGGATTGAATGCTATGCATGAAAAAGTCTAATAGAATATTTAAGAATAATTGTTTGGTTTTTTTAACCCACACAAAGCTGCAGCACTGTTGTGATTGGCAATGGCACGGCCTGCAGAGAAACAGAAGCTTACTTTGCTGACTTGATTATGAAGAAATATTTTGCACCACTGGATGTTGTTTACTGGTAAGATCCCTTTGGTGGGATATTATTCATTTGTTCAGCATATTTTAACTTAACAGCTAAGTTTAGATATGATTTTTGAAGTATTTCTTCTTGCTGCCTTGTCTGTATTTGAGTCAAGCTTGACCCAACCTTCTAGGCAAAGGCAAATGGCTGTGGCTCTTGGAAACATGAAAGCAGTTGTCCTGAATCAGTAAGAGAAACTCACTGAAGCATTTTATTTTTTCTTCCTGAGGTTCAGTGTGTTGCTATTATCATTGTAACAAAGTATGTGGGAATAGCAACACTAACAGCTAAGGACCCCTTTGGCATTGTGTATTTATTTCTTGATAAATGAGGTTTAACTGCATGTGATAAAGCTTCTGTTGTCTGACTGCAGTATGGAATGCTTGCTAATCCTATGGGAATTGAATGGTCTGGAAATAAATATTGTGTTAATACCAAGTGGAGAGTAGTTAAGATATTTATCCTTTTCAGACTTTAAATTTTGTCTATTAGTTTTTTGAATTTGAACTAAAGTATTCTTCTGTTGATTTGGATGGAAACTGTATTTTATAACTTTCTTTTCTACTATACAGAACTTCAGAACTTCTATTTTTTTTTAATTCACACCTTTATTTTTTTCTACAGCATTTTTTATGATTTACCTTGATTATCTTTTGTGCTGAAATTTAACAGCAGTATTTAGTTTTCATTGTCTTAGCATATTGAAATGTTTTCTATATTTTTAAGAAGGTTATGGACTTCTGCTGTTCAAACTGTTTTATACATTTAAAGGTGCCTTTTTTTCATAAATTAGGAAGTGGTCTTAGAGATATGTTTAACAAATGTGTTATTCCTACTAATTTATGATGTGATTCCACTTGTTCTTTGTTTCTAAAATTCCCAAGTAAATTTGTACAATATTCCATTTTTAAATCACTTTTATTCCAGGAGATGTAATAAAGGTTTTCTAATTGTAATTGTTTGCAAAGGGAAGAGGCTATTCAAGGTTCTGAAAAATTAGGCATCCTCTTTACTGAATCCAACATGAAAACAGTGGATGTTTTATGACTGTAGAGAGTGCAAAACACTTCATACTGTGTGGGTCTTGGAAAATACTTAATTTCACTGTTGTTCACTTAATATAGCTTAAAAATCCATTATGTTGCTATAAGCCTGAAATAGTGATTTTATTTATTTATTGATCATATACTAGTTTACAGAGAAAAAATTATTTATATAATAAAGATTGTTGTTTTTCTCACTGTTTACCTCTTCTGAGTTAATGTTTTCTCCCTGTTTATAGTTCAAGATGACAAAATTTCAAAGTAGTAAAGCTGCCCAGTTCTTGGAACTGATAAAAGCTCTCATGTAATAGGAATTAGTATAAATGCTGTGAGGCAGAAGTCAGGTTAACAAGTTTGTTCCTTTCTCTAGTAGTGAGTGATAATTTTTCAGCCTTTCACTTTCTCTAAAACTTGTGATATTTGTAGCAAAAAATCTATGAATGCATTTGTTTAATTTGCCATGTTATATCCTGAAAATTAACATAAAAACCATTTTTCTTTACTTATATATTTATGATGTTAATGCTTTTCTTATGCTGTGCCCATAGGGCAAAGAGCTAGTCTGTACTTCAGAATTTGTGTGTAGAGCCATGAGGTACTGCATGTAAAAGCAAATTCATTTTTTCTTTTTTGTACTTCGTGCTATAAGTGACATCTGGGGTGGGCTCTTGAACTTTATATACTGCTGTCTGTGTGTGAATTTATGTATGTGAGTTTACAAACAGACTTTTTGGATTTGCAGTCCTTGTCTCTCTTTGCATTTTGTCAGTCTCTACTCAGTTTTTTTCACAAAGATCAGGGTTCCCATATATCCCTTTCTGATAAACTATTTTCTTGTACATCTCGTTGCTATAACCAGTGTTGGGGTTTCCAAGCCATGCTGCTGAATCCTGCAAGGTATCTACTTTTTCATTTCTACCTCTGAAAAGCATTGATCTCCTTGGTGTTTCTTAGTAACAGAAAGGAATGATGAGTCCAGTCATTTAACCCACCACTTCTGATAATCCAGTGAAATGCCTGGAATTGGTCAGTCTGAGTTAAAAAATGTGATACTTGCTAAGTGAGGAGCAATTAGTACAGTGGCACTGTTTGAGCAATAGGTGACAGTAGGTGTATATTGTGGTGACTGCTGTACCTTTTGAGGGGAGCTGTGAAAGGTGACTTATAAGATTATGCTCTGCTGATCCCCCTTTTTTTTTTAAAAGTGAAGTCCTCCAGAGTGTGTGCTGTCAAATCACAAACAGCTTTTCTGCTTCCACATACAAAGACTTCCCTTGATTATGTTGTGTTCTCATGATTGGCAAAAATATGAGGACTTTATTTATAAATGGGCTGAATAGTGATCTCTCATCAGTTCTGTGAAACCTGTATATGCTTTTGGATAAAGTGATCTTTATGAATTGTTTTTCAGTTAAACTGTAAGAAACAATTTCAGCCATTGTTGGAACAGTTAATTCCTAAAGAAGGCCTGCTTCAGCAGGTTGCAGTTGTAAATAAGCAATGGATTTGCTAATCAATATAGTGTTTGAACTGTGGGGAAAACAAAGGAACAAGAACTCCAAACAAAACACAACAACCTAAACACCCTATAACAAAAAAAACCATCCAGTACTTGAACTGTAACAGAAGGAATGAGTTGCATCTTACATACCATTTCCCAAGCCTTCAGCTTCTCATAGAGATGCACTGAGCTGCATCAAGGTGGAAATCCTTGCCCAGCAAAACAGAGCTCAGCTCATTGCTGTGTGCAAGTTTTAGAGAATTACTAATTGTATCTGCATTGAAAATCGTTTTTCCTTAAAGGAGTCCAAATGGAAAGGGGCTTGGCAGATGAGGCTGGATTGTTTTATAGTGCTTTAAAAGCAAAATCCCTCTCACTGTAAGCTGTTGTTCAGAAAGGTGGCTGATGGGGAGGTACCACAGACTTTGGCTTCCTTGGCAAATATTAGCAGTGGAGAATAGGATCAGGAATGAATATAAAAAAATAACAATCTGTTCATACTTTTCCATCCGGTTCATCATATAGAGCTTGGAATCATGCATTTCCAGGGAAATTAGACATTAATAGAATATGTAATTTGAGAAAGGTGTGTGCAATTGGTGCATGCACAAGTAATGAAGGCTAAAGATAACATATGAAAAGCAAGTAATTAAAATAAAAAACCACTTAGCAGTGGCGAATATAAGCTGCATAGAGTTTTACTGAAGTTTTCCAAAGAGAAGACAAACCAGTGAAGACAGTAGTAGGAAATGAGGCATATGGCATGATTTTTCATGTGGCTTTAAAACCTGTCTGGGCTCAGCTTGACAGTTTTTGATTTAAAGCAAATATTTTTCACTATTTTTGTAACTAACGTGCTTTCAGATAGCTACATCCAACCTAAATAACTACAGGGCTTTCTTTTTTTTTTTTTTTTTTAATGTAGTTTCCCTTTTAGAGCTGTGTTTATTGACTTAGATTGGGACTGGACTAGAGCCAGGGACAGTCATATCTAGTCTTTGGGTTTTTTGTTACAAATCAGTTTTTGTTACAAGGTTCAATAAATATTCTTGATTATTTATGTTAGCTCTATTGTGAGTTCTTGCCAAAGATACATTGTATTATAACCAAAACAGATGTTCTAGTTTAGACAAGTGTATTTGTTTTAACAGGACCAGAAATGTAAATGAAACAACATTGTGTTCAGCATTAACATGGCAGATGATGAACTTTTAGGATTTCATTGGCCTTTTTGGATTAAATGAAAATCTTGAAAAAATATTTCAGGAATCTGTTTTTCTTTGATTGCTGTCAGTTTGAGGCATCTTGGAAATGAAAGCTGTCTGAATGACAGGTGAACTGTGCTAAAGCAGGACAAACCAAACAGCTCAATCTTTATATTTGGCGAAATCAAATCACAATTTCTCTTTCAGCCTCAATGGTTTCGTTGTCACAATACAAGCATTCTTACTGGTCTGACTCCTATGTGCTTGTTACATTAATGCACACTCAGCTTGTATTTAAAAGAAAGTTTGATAAGTGTCAGGAATTGTTACTTGTTTTCAACATGCAATATAGAATGTAGGCAGGCAAGTGTATTTTTTGTTGTTATTTAGATAGGTTGGTGTTTAATTTCTGTCTGCTTGGTTCTAAACTTCATGCAAAATCCTTTGCTGCCACTTAGAGCAAAATCCTTTCTTACTCTCAAGACTTTATAAGCAATGTAATTAATAATTTACTGCTGTTTAAGTTCAAACACTTCTGTACTGTGACAAATAGGGAAAAGTCTGTAATGTCTTGTAAAGTTCTCATTGGATTTTCTTTAATGTTTAAATTGTCTGCTTTAGAATACTTAGAAATGCTCTGCTAAGGTAGAATAGGTCTGTAATACCTTTTGAAGTTGGACCTTGGTGGCAAGAAATTGGTTTAGAAATGTTTGTTCTATGCAATTTTAGGTCCGCTTGTATTTTATAGGTGTCTGCACATGCTTTAAATATCCTTTTCAATTTAAATGTGTGTTTTATGTTGTTGAATATCTACATTATGCTCTCTCAGCTTTAACAAATGCCACTTTCAAGTTCCATGCCTCTACATTTCTAATGTTACACTAGCTTAATTCCCATTACTTTTCTGCTTCATAGCACTCGCAGTTTGAAAGGGACCTAACATTCGGGTTCACATTATGATAATTAGGTTTCAAAGCAGTGTGGGGGATTAAGATGTCTGAAGTCTAGTTGCCGAATAAAGTTCAGAACTACTTGTAAAACTTGTTTGAGTGGTTAACAGAAGTGGTTTTATTTATTCAGTGCTCATGCAGCATTAATCCGTATTTCATCAGGTACCCACAGTGCTGTAACTCTAGATATGACCTTGGGACTTAATTTACCCCATCTCAGTTTTCCTTATTAATGTGCCATGAAAGAGGTACATGAAAGATAGCCAACTTCAAAGCACCTTTTCAAATAAAGTGGTTGATATGAATCCTCTGGTATTTAACACTGTCTGTCAAATGTTTCAGCTGGTTTGCATCCTTTTACAAGCTATTGCTTGCTGCATTAATGCAGTTGTTTCAAGTGTTGAGAGTATGAAGGGGGGTAGGGATATGGGAAACTTTATTCCTATTTCTTTTTGATTGTGTTTCCTTTAAGCTGTTATTTTTGTCTGTTAAGCTATATAACTCTCTTGATGACACATTTATGTACACACACCTACACACCTTAGGTCATTAGCTGTCTGATCCAGAATGTGGAAAGTAGTTTGGAAAGTTTTGGCTAAAGGAATACATATTCAGCAGAAACAATGCATATATCTGAAATGTGCACTGAAGAACCTTTGTTCTGCTTTCATCTCTTTCAAGCTCTAGTGGAGTCATGGGAAGTCCTAAACAATGAAGAAATAATTTGAGGAACAAACAGGTTTAAAATATGCATGAAGAAGACATAGTCAATTAAAACAAATTATGTAATGATTTCTAGCCAAACTGTCTTCTGTCCCTTACTTAAAGTTATGTTCTGTTGTGATTACCTACCACAGCTGAATGCTCATGCATATTTAAAATGAAAAATCATTTTGTATGTGTTTACATTTAGAAAAGAGAGTCCTGTAAGTTGGAACCTCACTCTGCATAGAGATGGCTTCCTCCTACTGCTCTTGGTTATTCATAACTTTGGGTAGTAATTTATCTGTTGTTCAGGCTGGAACAAGTGTCTGCATTTAAAATAGGATCCAGTGCTTGTTCCTGGTGTATCCATAGACTTGTATCTGTGTTGAGCTGGACCCATACTATATTCAAAATGGGAAATTCAGAGGTCATCTTTGGCTTTGAAGCAAGGATTCGCCTCTGCCCCTGCTCTAGCTGTGTTTTTCTGAGGGGAGGGAAGGAAATGAGTAAGCAGTGAAGTTGTGGTGGGGCAGGTGAAACAGGAGATGGTAACTTCTGGCTTGCATAGCACAAATTTGAAACTTTTTGAAGCAAACTGTGTAAGTGATACACTTGACAATTATGGAGCTGTCTTTGATATTTCAGAGAAATAATTCATAGTTTCCAGGATGAGAACAAGGGCTAATTGGAAGTATTTCAATGTAGTTAAAGGGATTATTAATTCCTTTAAGTTCAGAAAAAGAGTAAGATGCATATGGAGTCTAGATTTCATCAATGTGAAGGCAGGGGGTCAGGAAGCAAATGTTACTAGTGAAAGAAATCTAAATCTTGAGGAAAAAGTCCATTTTTCCAGAACACTGGGACATGTCATTTGACTTGCGTCCAAGGGAATCTGTGGTAAAACAGTCTGTGGGGGGAGAGAGGGAAGTTTTCTGCAGCTTCCCTTCTGTGTTTTCTCTTTCTGAGAGTTTTTAAAAGCTATGCATTCTCAGTGTGTAAATCTCTTCAGACAAATAGAAGAAAGGGAAGATTTTAGTATGAAAAGCCATTAAATGTGTGACAACATGCTAAAAGGCAGTAATGCACGCTCTTCAGTTAGAAATGTACTGATCTCATATATACTTTTGCAAATCAGGTAATTACAGTGAGAAAATGAACATGATAATTCTTTCCCTCTGTTTTCTCACAAAGAAGCCATTTGTATGTATTTAGGATTGCAAAATGACTTCTCTATTTTCAATTTTATGTGCCCCACTGAGCAGTAATTTGTACACAGGCTGTTTTCTTGTAAGATCTTTGTTATTTTCAGATTAATGAAACATATTTTTTTAAAGATAATCGGCTAGAATTCATCTAGTATTGCAGTATAACAGAAGTCAGGTGAAGAGGGAAAACCTTCCAAAAATATTTGCAAACGCAAAACAAGAACTTGTTGGAAAGGTAAAAGGTTATTGAGAAGCACCAGAGAAAGATGTAGTGAGCAAGAGCTACCTATTCTACATTCTGAGTGTGCCCATCAGGTCCCCTGAGGGCAGTTTTGGCATGTGGGTGTTGCATGCAGTACGTTTGTAGAGCAAGACGAGGAGTTTTCCTAAAACTCAATTAAGACAAAATCAAATTTAGTCTAAATTTAAATGTACAGCACAGGACTAGTAAAACTATACTGTGAGTAGGGGATTTTGTCTTTTGTGTGTGTTTGACTTCATTAGTAGAAGTCTTTAAACTATTATCACTTAACATTGTGTGCTGGTCAGTGTTTACAATACAATCTCCTTTCTTAAGGGCTTTCTGTGATAACAAATTCCTCTGGCCTAGAGTCTCTTGTTCAAGGCTATTTCCAAAGCCCAGAAATAGAAAAGATTTAAATAAATTTAAGGAAGATGACTACATCTGAAATTTCCTACACTGCTCCAGTCAAACAAAGGAGAGCAACAAAAATGGTCAAGGGCCTTGGGGGGAAGCTGTATGAGGAGCAGAGGGTCGCTTGGTCTGTTCAGCTGGGAGCAGAGGAGACTGAGGGGAGACCTCATTGCAGCATGAAACTTCTTGTGAAGGGGTGAGAAGGGGCAGGCACTGATCACTTCACTTTCATGACCAGTGACAGGACTTGAGGAAATGGCCCGAAGCTGAATTGGGAGGTTTAGGTTGGATATTAGGAAACAGTTCTTTACCTACTGGGTGTTTGGGCATAGGCTCCCCAGGGAATGGTCACAGCACCAAGCCTGACGGAGTTCAAGATGTGTTTGCACAATACTCTCAGGCACGTGGGGTGACTCTTGGGGATGGTTCTGTGCAGAGCTGGGAGTAGGACTTGATGATTCTTGCACGCCCCTTCCAACTCAGCTGATTCTGTGAGATAAAACTAGTTAATTTCTGTCTGATATTTCTGAGGAGGCATGTTATGTAATAGGACAAAATGAAGCTTTTTATTTCAGACTGAAGTGATTTAGATGACTATTTAATGTGGTTACAACTTTTGAAGCTGTTCTGTGCTTTTTGGTCAACACCACAAGGTTCTTACCAGTTTAATATTGTAGAAAGAAAGATTTCCAGAGAGCTCTTATTTAGCAGAATGAACATAACACAAGACAACAGTATGAAATGCCCACTTCTCCCATAATTGCTGCGTTTATTTGGTTCAACATCCCTTTTTCTCCTATGAATTAACAAACCACTCTTCATTGCACTGGCTGTTGACATGCTCTTACCATGTTTGCCGTATCAGTAGAGATACCAAAGGATGGAACTTTAAAGTCGCCGTGAATGGCTGTGTGCAGGTCTCAGCACTGTGTGCCATCTTGTACTTCTTGGCAGGAGAAGGCGAGGAGCCTTTTGTTAAGAGGTGTCTGAGTCGTTGCCAAGGTCAAGGGATGACTCAAGGAATGCAAGAAACTTGAGGAAGTGGTGCAGAAACAATGAGTGCAGTCAGGGAATAAGGGGCATGGCACTTTGAAGGTGCTTCCTCTAGGCAGACTCTCTGAAGTACAGCCTGTGGGTGCTTTGTACAGCTTTGACCTCATTTGAGCTGTGTTCCTTGTCTTTTCAGTGCAGCAGGTTATGTCAAGAGAAATTTCCTGCTCCTGTTCCTTGATCATTTGTGAGCATGAATGGGTGGTGTTCAGTCCAAGCTTAAAAACGAGGTTTGGACTTCAGCTGAAAAATGGGACCTAATGACATAATATTGCTTCTCAGAGTGAGCATTAGTGAAGACTCCTAACAGTTGCACCCATGAGGTTTTTTCCAATATTATGTTTATTCTTCTTTTAAAGCTGGAGTGAGCTAAATACCCTTATTTCATGTATCTCCAGAGTGTATTTGAAAATGCTCTCTCTTCCTCAAAAGGCATGGAAAGTTAGGATTTGATCCATTAGTGTGAGGTCCCACATGAAGAAAATGAGTGAAGGATTAATAATCCAAGCCTTACATGTTCCAAACTTGGTATTGATACTGATTTCAAACAAACCAGAAAAGCTTAGGCTTTCAGGTAAGCTGCTGCAGCAGCACTTTAAGAGCTTTCGAAATGAGCATGTCTCTGGTGTTTCAGATGGCTTTTTTTTCTTTAAAATAACATGTGTGGTCAACCTCAGTTTCTGTTGTAATAAAAATGGAATGTAGTCAAATTTGAATGTTACCTCATGGAACAGGTAACAGACAGAAAGTGACTGAGCTGAATGATGATGCATTTTTGATGTATTTTTGATTTACAGACCATTGAAATTTACTGATGGCAGTGTAAAAAAATCACTCCAGAGACTGTAACCCTACTTGCCGTGGGCTGTGTTCTTCCATGTCTTTTCTTACATGTCGTGAAAGTAGCCCATGACCCAGAGGTTAAAAACCACTGGGTTTGGACATGAAAGTAACAGAAAGTAAAAAGTATTTTTAATAGATGAAATCCTCCATCTCATTTGTATTTGCAGAATTTAATTATAGGAATTTAATTATGGAAAATTGGAGTGTGGTTCTTGTTACCCATATGTGCATTTTAAGATGCTGGTCTTCATCTATTGCTTAGATGAAATAGAATTGCTTCACACTAGTATGGTATTGTCATGCTAACAACAAAATCTTTGATACTGGAAGTGAATGTAAATTAACATCATTAAAATGTTAATTTGTTTTATGTCAATATGGCCTTTCAAATATAAATGATGCTTATGGCATTTGAGATATTACTCTATTATACTTCTTATACATAAGAGACATCAGAAACACGTTTCTGTGCTTTAAGTGACTGGTCATGAAGTAGCTATTGGTAATTGGTAATTGGTAAATTTTCACTAGTAAACATTGAGAAACTTCATTTAGGCTCTTTAATATATAAAGAAGCTCCAATAGGAATTATTTGTGAAATCTTGTCAGGAGTTAATTTAAATGGAAGCATCCAAATATAGTGTGATTAATAGTCAGAGCATCCAGATTAAAATTATGTAAATACAAGATGATTTGTAATGTACTAAGACTTAGTGTTATTGCACAGTCAGAGCTGGTTGTATATTTGGATAGTGTTTTGTCTTCAAGTAGACATTCTGCAAGAACCTAATGGAGAAGTAAGCATTTTTCCATTTGTGTCAGTTTGCCAGTAATATGTTTTTACTTTAGCTGAGATTCTGCCAAACTTCATATCTATTCATTTGTAAAACCACATTTGCTGTTCTGCATTTCAGCTCTTGCTGGGCATCCTTTATTGTTGTGAGATGTGATATATGGATTTACTTATTTTTTAAACTTACTGTGCTATTATTGTTGATGCTGATAGCAGAAGCTTAGGATAGGCACTTATATTACATTCATCTGCCAAACATTAGATATATTAATTTCAGTGTCTTCTAACTGTCAGAGAGGTACCTTGGGGATGGAATTTTCATACTAAGTCATAAATGCTCATATTAGTGGGGAAAAGTTTCTTTGTTCTTTGAAGTATCAATACTGTTTAGATCTGGTGAAAATGAAAGTTTGTGGGCAGATCCTAAGTTTAGATAGAAATCTCCCCCAAAAATGTTTTCAGGGCTTTTTTTCAGGAAATTGCCCCATGTACTGCTGCTAACAAGTTTCCCCAGTACCAGGAGAGCAACTGGTATAAACTTTGATTTGAACCCACAAAATACAAAATGGTTTGGATTTTAGGGAGATTTGAAAATTAAACGTTTATGACCTCTAGGTGTCTGATAGCCCGAGAATCTTCCAGGACTGAAAAGCAAATGCAGTGTGTTTGTCAGTAAAGCAAGAACTCTTGGCCTCTGCAGTTACCTGAAATTGCCATTTCTCTTCCCAATTTCAGGCTGCTGGCTCTTAGAGGCTGTTGGCTGTGCAGGAGTGAGTGCTGCCTCTGTTGCACTTTGGAGTAATTTTGTGTGGTGATGAAACTGGGGGTTGTGCTTGCCTGGACTCATTTGACTTTTCTTATCAACAAAGTGCATGGAAGGCTTAAGAACTCCATGAATGACATGGAAAGAAGCCACAGCAACAGGAGATACTTCAGCACACTTCTGCTTTTTTTAGGGCGTGAGAGGCAGAGAATATAGACATGCTGTGTGTCTCAAAGGGACTTGGAGTAGGTTATTTCAGCTTGAAAAGGGATTAGACTTCGATGACTGCAGTGTCATGTGGTTTTAACCAAAGGTGCCTATTGAGGATAATTCCTTTCTCTGACTGAATCCCAGCAGTTTTGTCAATGATGAGTAAGTGGGGAGAGGGAGAAACGATTGTTTGTCGTGGTGAGTGATATGGGGGTGAGAAAGTGCTCCTGAAAGGAGACATCAAAATGCACAACCTCCATGAAGCATCTTCTTCAGTACCTGCCCCTCCTGCAGCCACAATGAGCAAGTGCAGGGGAGAGGGCAGAGAGCAGAGTGATGTTGGCTTTCTTCTTCCTTTTCAGTTTTGGGGGCGGATTGGTGTTGCTTGGGTGACTCCATGCATGGTTGTAAATGTAATCACATCCATCTAGCAGTTCTGCATGTTTAGATATTTTCCTTTCCTATAATGCCTAATGTTCCTAAAATTTGTTGCTCATGTGGAAATAACATTTCTGCTTTAATCCTGTTTGCAATTGCAAGTAATATCAGTTTCTAATTAAATCAGATTTTTTTTATATAGCAGCAAATACTATTCAAACAGCTTGGTTGTCTGTGGATGTTTCTAAATCAAAAGCCTGGAGGTGGGGATGAAGGTGTCTGTCTATAAGCAGTTATAGTTATTGCTTATAATAAATCGGCTTTTCACATAAAACTTTTCTCTCAAACCTAATTAACTTTTATATCTTCTAAAACTTCTTTGGCAGCCAAGGCAACATGCCTACTGCCTGTTCAGTTCTTTTATTGGGTTGAACTAGAACTAACATTTAGATAGAATACATTTTGACATTTGAATTTGACATAAATGTTTCAGGGAAACATGCATCCTCCATGGGTGATTCTCTTGTCACCACTAAGATGTTGTACTCTAAATATTCTTTGTAAGTGGGCTTTCAGTAAAATTGGTGATACATTTATTGCTTGTTCCTGGTCTATTTTTTCCTCATAATATAAAATTATGGCTCCAAGTTACTTTTTTTTTCAAATTTTTTTTTAAAGTTATTTTCTGGAAGTTTGTCATTTTTAAATAAATCAAACTGGATATTCCTATGTTACTTCTCAGTGATTATCTCTCTGCAAAAGGAAATGCTTACTCTAATCTTCTGCTGCAAGGGTAAATAGAAAGGGACATTGTCAATTTCAATGTTTTAAAATGAAATAATTTTGATATAATGATATAGTATCTTTTTAATATACCCTGTTTTTCTAGCTAACAAGAACAGTAACAAGACTTTTAAAGCAATGTTTAATTCCTTTTAAAGGAATGTTTAAGGCTCTCCTATTGAGTATTCCTCTTGTTAACCCCTTCTCCTGTAGGGAAATGGCTCTGCCATCATCTTGCTGGTTTTCACCTGAGTGTTCACAGGCACTTGGTGCTGCCTTGGTTGTAGCTTTCTCCTTGGGGGAGCTGGTTGATGATCTGGTGGCCTTTCTAGAGAAGACCACTCGCTGGAAAGTCTGAGCTCATTGTAAGCAAATCAAACTCGAGGAAATTATTTTTCCTCCTACTGGCTTCTCTTTGGTAAAGCAGTTACAGTAGATTGTAGTTTACTGGACTTCTTACACTAACAGGAATAATGTTTTCTGATTGAGACAAGATTTTAAACCTGGGGTTGTTCTGGTGCTACGTGTGAAGAAAAAAGTGGTGACACCTAATTTGAAGCAGATTCTATTCAGTTTCATGGTCTGTAGGAAATTTCTTCCAGGTTTTTATAAAGTAAAGATACAGATGAAATGCTGATTTGTGTCAATATATTCAATGCATAAAATGCAAAATTGATTATTTTTGGTTTGACTGTAAATATTAGCATTATGAAGCAAAGCTAGTCTGTGGTTCATATTGAGTTGTGATAAACTAAAATTTATAATTAGTACAGTGAACTATGAGTGAGATGCTTTCTTTATGTAAATTGTCTTTGGGTCATCTGAAATACCAGTTCAAGCACTTAATACAGGTTGAAGTCTTAGTGATTACAAGAGGTCCCGTCAGAATTTTAATGGAATGTGTTTGGTTTGAGTTCATGTCTATTCCTTATTTATAAAGTATTTGTAGGTTAGTTTCCATTGGATTTAATGACAGAATACAAGTTTGGGGGTTCTTCTTTACCACGCCACACTTAATATGATTAGATTGCATAAATCCCATCTTGGGCATGATGATGGTGATGTTGTGAGCCTTTATGAACTTCAGAGGAAGTCAAAGCTTGGAGCTTGTGAAATCTGTTTGTTCTGATTCTCAGGGTTTGATCAAACTCAAATTCAGGGCATGCCAGTTTGTGGTATGAGTAATCTTAAAGCATTATTTATATACTTTTTAAGAAAATATTTCAACATCTTGACAGAATTCTGAACATACCCATCTGTGGCTAATTTTATAAAATAATTTTCAAATATGTAGTTTAGAAACAATTACATGGCATTTTAGGATTAAATTCTCCTTTATGCAAATTTATAGATGAGGGAGGGAGGAAAAGAAAGGATAGTAGCAATTAGACCCTTAATATTAACATCTACCCCAATAGTTCCTTAATATAATATGGATCTGAATTTAGCTGAAGTGTTTTTTATGCTTAGACTTGGAAGCCTTTCTTGGGGGGGGAAAGAGGAATATTTGATGTTTGTGCCTTGTTCTTTTGGTGAAGGAGGAGCTTGTTACCCCATCTCTGCAGTGGATGTCGGAGATGCTGTCAGCCTCGTACCCGGCTGCCCAGTGTGAGCCCTGGTCCCGTGCAGCGCCGGTGCCGTGCAGCGCCGGTGCCGTGCAGCCGCCGGTGCCGTGCAGCGCCGGTGCCGTGCAGCCGCCGGTGCCGTGCAGCGCCGGTGCCGTGCAGCGCCGGTGCCGTGCAGCCGCCGCTGCATCGCTGCGGGTGGTGCTGCTGGTGTGCGAGCACGAGCCCCGCGCCGCTCTGGCTCAGGGCCGTGGGCAGGCGGACAGCACTGCCGGCCCCTCTTCAGGGGCAGGCTGAGGACAAGGCTTGGCTCTGCCACCTCCTGCGTTGCCAGCAGAGCTGAGCAGGCGCCTGGGGGCAGGAGATGCTGTGCCGTGTTGAAGGGTGCCGCGGATCCCACCCTGGCATATGTTCTCCATAGCCCCCCGTGGGAGCTGTCTGCATCGCAGAGCGCCTCCAGGCCTGCGCTGCCGGGCTGCCATGGAGTCTCTCTCAGATAACCTCTGCTTCTCATCTGGACAATTACTCTGTTAACATTGTGCTGTCTCTTCCATAGCCCTGATCTCCAAATTGTTGTTTGGTTGTTATTTTTCTTTAAAGTAACAGCTGTTAATTATCAGCTGTAAGAATAGTCTTAACAGTTTAACATCAGGCACTGGAAATTAAGTGGGCCTGCTCTGTTCCTGCTGGAATCAGCAGGGCACACATTCCCATTAATTTAATTTTCAAACAATTTCATGTTTTCTTTTTGCTAACAGCATTTGAGGAAGCAGAGATTGTTTAGTGAGTTCTCAGTGCAGCACTGTTTTGGAAACAGTTTTGACTCTTAAAATCTCCACTTATTTATGCCACACAGTTCCAGAGCAAGTATGTACTTTTCTGAAGTGTATATATGGTGCTAAATTTTTAAACTACCATTTAAAAAAAACTTTGAACCTCAGCTTAATGCTATCAAAACATCAAGTCTTGGCTACAGAAGATCCAAATGTTGCTGTTAATATGTAGTAGTTTTAGAGTCTCTGTTCATGGAAATACTTGAAACCTCACTGGACACAGCCTTGAGCAACTTGCATTGGTTCTCCCTGCTTTGAATGAGAGTGTTGGACTGATCAACCTCCACAGGTATTTTTCAGCTATTGTGATTCCCAGGCATTCAGCATTTTCCAAAAGCTGGAAGAATCATTCCAAGACCCTCGCTCTTCATTGGTGGCTTGTCTTGCAGGATCCAGGCGTAGGAATAATGACTAATCCAGTGAAGCAGATGTAGGATAGATGCTCATTTGCCCACATGGCAGGGCAGAAAAACACCATGAACTTCCTGGTGCAAACTTTGGCATCTGTTAGAGAAAACAACATAGTTATAGTTATATTTGAAAAGGATGAGTTGCCCATTATAGTTTCATTAGTGCCTTTGTTTAAAATCATGTAACTGACCTACAGCTTCTCAAATGTTTCTAAGAGACTTTCACATTCTAAAGTAAGGTGGGGATGAAAAAGAGGAGGTAATGTGGCTAAAGAAAATGCATGTTCCAGGATGTTCTTCTGTAAAATATATTTTGTTGGGCTCACAAGTAATTAGATGTATAAATGTGTTAATGCACCTTCACACTTTGTAAGGAATTTTATTGCTGGAATTGTAGTTGATTATTTAAGTGCTATGTAGCAAGTCTATGACTGGAGAATCATTTTGAAAATTGTGGTGTAAAAAGTAGGACATAAAATAAGCTGCATTTTTGTGATTTAGTAGGTGTAAGGATGTCTTAAAAAACTAGAAAGCCATCTTATCCTATGCTTAGATATTTGGATAACTAATAAAACAAAAGGAATATAGTTGGGATTTTCTTTTCAAGTCTGAAAGTAATTGGTTAGAGATGAAGCATGAGAAATTTTTGTCCAGAAGATTTTTTTTTCAAGTGTTTGTAACTGAATGAAAAATGTATTTTAAATGAAGTGGTCTTTCAGCATATGTTTATGCCAGTTCTAGTGATATTACTCATGGAAAGTCTCCTGTGTGGATCTGTCACAACCTAAGGGAACAAATTATTCCCTTTTAAGAGAAGGGGGAAAACAAATATAGCACTGCCTAACTGAACTTTTATTTCATTAGTTCCAGATACTTATTTTTGTCAGGTTTTTTTCCCCCTTTTGGTTACAATCTTATGAAAGGAGTTTGTTGTCTGTAAAAATATGCAATTCATTAATCCATTTCAAGTTTAGGAGGATGTGGTCATTACTTTTATTTGCAGCTTTTTTTTCCCTGAGCTTGATACATACTTCTATTTGTAGTACAGAACGAGGGTGTTCACTGTTGTAAATGGTTAAAGGATAAAATATATTATACCTAATGTTTAGCTCACTTTCCTTTGGAGATGTTTTATTGAGATCTTTTACTGTAGATGCCCAGCAGTTGCATATGAGAGAAGTGAAAGAATAATATTTAAAACTATGACAATGATCAGAGAAGTCATGGATGAACCCTAGAGGCCTAAAAAGAAAAAAATGGGTAATTCAATAACAAGGCACTCAGTCTACTTATGTTGCTCTACAGACATTTTAGTACCTCTTCCTACCTTTAAATCTGTCTGAGAAAAGTAACTGAGCTATTACGAGTGCTTGTTAAGGCAAAGTAAGCTTCTGCTGGTATTTTTTGGGTTGTTTTAGTTTCCCATGAAAAATATTACCTTTTTCTGAAGAATGAGTAACCTACTCTTTTTCATAACTTTCCTGTTTGATTTCTTTTTCCTGTCTGTTGCTATAATCCTTTTTATACTGTAATGCTACAGCTCCTTCATAGGGGATTAATAGATTTTGCTGGAAACACTGAACTAGTACCTCAGTTTTACAGCCTTTTTTCCAATGAAGAAAAATATTTTCCTTGATGGGCAGAATGGAACACTTCTTGATAAGTGTCAGCTTTGAATGGTTATAAACTAGATCACAGGAAAATATCAAAGGAAATTTATTGTCNAAAAAACACACAAAAAAAAAACCTTCAAATGAGTGCTTTAAAAATTACTAGGACACTGTCATGATTAAATTTGCAGAAGTGGTTTTTGAAAGGTAGAAGCATATAATTTTGATTGGGTCTGCAGGAAGCACTTTTACTTTATGTAACATTTGTCTTGAGTGTGTTGAGCTGGAGAATAAACTCATTAGGTGAAGGCATCTTCTGTAAACCAAAACAGACAGCTTATTTTTTAGGTGAATTCCAAATGAACGTAAACTAAGAAGAAACGACATGGCTAGAAAGATGTGGTCACACTTTTTCTTCGTATTTAATACCTCAAAGAATTTTTCCTGCCAGCATTTATTGTGATTCCAGAGCTCTTAATTCACTTTGAGTTTCTCTATGTGGAAAACCTGGGTACTTCAGAGTTCAGTAAGCTGTGCCAAGAAGTGTCTGTAGGTTAAAAATATTTAATATGAAGTCTTCAGATACAGCCTCACTGTTAAGAGAGGTGGGGAGGGAGCAGAGAGGAGCAGCAGCAGAGGATGTGATTCCTCCCCTGTGTGCAGAGTCTTTCTGCATTGCATTGCTCAACCCTGTTAGAGGGGGTATAGTTGACTCCAGCTTTCCCTCCTGGACCTGGGCTGAGGAGAGGGCTGGGCTAGTAAGGAGAGATTGAGTGCTAAGATCAGTGGTATTGTAGGAAAGCACAGAGGGGAAACAGAATAAAGCCTGTCTCTGGCCAAAGCTACAAGTCAGAATTTTGCATGAATCAGGGCTGTGGAGGCAGCATGGCAGCACTGGCCACGCTGCCTCCCAATTGCCCAGAGTGAGCATTAAAGAAAATGACAGTTGCTGGAGGTGCTGTTCTCCAAGAGGCATTTTCCTCCATATGCTGTGGTCTTGTCCAGTTATGCTCCACTCTGGGGACAAAGTCTCCATGAGAGTTAACGTGACTTTAAGCTCTAGCCTTTGGTCTGGATTAACTAACTGCATTTTGGGCACAGCAGTTGCTGCATCTGTGTTGCTCCTTCTAACAGATAAAAATAATTCCCAAGAGCCATTATAGCACTGGAATGCCATGTTCTTGCAGCCTTTCTAGGTAATTTCAAACTGACTGCTCACATGTGACACTTCTTAATGCAATGTTATTTGATTAAATCTGAATGCTCTATGAACTTCACTGACAAATAAATTGATTGAGAGATCTGTATTCACTCAAGAACCTGGTGGACTCTCCTTAATGGATCATTTGTTTTCTTGTATGTCCTGTGTCCCACAGAAGGGTGGTGTGATATGATAGTGTAGGCAGTAAGGAAATGTTTTGGTTTAAAAATTAAATGGGCTTTAGTCAGACATGAATTTTCACCCTTTCTTATAAATTGTCAGTGATAATGCCAAATACAGGTGGTACTAGCAAGATCTAAGTATTTCTTTGTAGGCAGGAATCCTTTTTTAAAAAAGCATTGGTTGTTTCCACAATCTTGGTATTTGATAAGGTTCCAACTTGAGTTACTATACATGAACATGAACTACCAGGTTTCAGTGTTTTACCCTTTGCTGTTTCTAAAAACAGCCAGGATAGATCTCACCTCTGGTAAGATCTTTCATGGCTGGAAATGGACTGGGTGAAACACCAGCTTTTGCCATGTGCTATCACTGCAAGGGTTTCTGCTTGGCTGAGCTAAAGAAGCTGCTGGCAGGACAGTGTTGGTGACAGCCTTGTGCTCTGGAACTTGCAGATTCCTTTGGTCTGCTGTGTTTCATGGTGTTGAGTCAAGCTTGATGTCTTCACCAGGTGCTTGAGAACTGTGAAGGACTGGGGCTAAAAAAGGCTGCTTATTGAGCCCTGCTGTGGGGAACAGTCTTCATAGGCTTTTTGGGGAGCATCTTCATCTTTTTGGACTGTGCCATGTTCTGAATGTGCATCTAGGTGATTTCATTTCAAGATTGTCTATAAAGGTATGAAATGTGGGTGTTTAACATTGCCTAGTGTTCCTCTTCTTTTTGAAACCTGACTGCCAAAATCAGTTGTTTCTTTGTCTCCCTGTGCTTCCCTCCTGGATAAAAAGAGGTTAGGTAAAATCCTGTCAGTGTTTGGCTATATTTTTTTTAGTTCTATATGCACAGTTTGTTCCCCTGAGTTCACTGGGGTAATTTAGTTGTGTAAAACTGCTGAGTGCTGGCACGATTGGTCTTCAATAACAAGGTATGTTCATGAAGAGGATACCCATTTCCATTCCTGTTATATTTCAGAAGTGGACTCTTAGGGCTTTCATTTCCTATGTCAGTCCTACTTTCATTTCTTCTAATGGTGTTTGATTATAGATAGGTAATTTCTGAACATATTTGAATACAACCATTTTTCATTTATACTGCTTAGAATTCCTTTAATGCTGTCACATGGTACTCACATAAAATGTGCGTCTTTCGAGTTAAACTTGTCCTCTTGCATTAAGGAAATGTTGATTCTACAACGTTATCCATATTGTCACAATTTCTCTCCTTGGCATTGCTGCAGCAAGGAGATGAGCAGTAGCTAAATTTTCTCTGAAGTTCCTACTGTACTACAGTGTTCAAAGTAAAAATAAATTACTTGACTTCTTTTTAGTTGGATGGTTGACTTGGAAGTAGATTTTGGACCCGAAGCTCAGATTTTAAAGCTCTGTGCAAGAGCAGAAAGGAGCTTCAGCTCCAGCTGCTTTATGAGCAGTGACAGCAGCTGTTTTCTGAAACTGTCGATGAAAGTGGTGGGGGCAGTCACAGGTGACTGTCACCTTCAGTCTTGAGACATGCCACCCTCGGTCTTTCACTTTCCACTGCAGACATGGGACGTGTATTTCTTCTGGGGATGAATCCACAGCACCAGTTTTGTTCTGATAACAGCATCTGGCACTAGATTGATTTAACAGGCTCTGAGGTTTGCTCTTTTCAGATATGCGCTTGTACGGCAGCTTCTGTGCAGCTCTGACATGGCCACACGCTGCTGTTGTTTTTTCTGCCTCCTAGCACCACGTGTGAAGCTAAAGCTCTTTGACACCTGCCATTTGGACCCTTTTCTTACTGAAAAATGTCATCGTTTTCAGACAAGATGAAGACAGATATCTGATCGTTCTTCCCTTCGCAGGGATGTGCTGAGGGCATGGTTCATACACAGCTGAATAAAGGATTCCAGACTGGAGCCATACAGTTAGTTTTATTAGTTTAGTATGGTAGCTAGGTCTTGATTTGGGAGTTCACAGAGAGTTTTATCTAATACAAAAGAAATTGAAGTGTGGTAACTCATTGTTATGTTTGCAATAATTCTCAGACCTCTTTCATTCTGCTTCAATTAGCAAGTAGCAATTGTCTTTGCTGTTTTATTGGCAGGAAATGTCACATCATTTTGGGGAGGAATGATGGTAGTTGAAGGATTGAAATCAGAATTTTGAGCTCTTCTAATTCTGTAATCAGGGGAATTTTTTGAGGGATATATTTTCTGCATTCATCCAAATCTCAAAGAAGGACTGGGCTGCATTTTCCAAAGTAATAACATTTCTAAAAGGAGAAGCTTTTAAATACACTGCTCCAAGAGCTTCCCCAGTATTGTTGAAAGGTGTTGTATGCTAGCAGATAGGCAGTCAGGTTGCCTGACTCAGAAAATAATTGTCCTTAAGTTTGAAATATTCTTTTATTACATTTGATTGTGGGCAACAAGCTCTTAGAATGAAAAATCAATACACAGCCTTCTTTCAGACTTCAAAGCAGTAAAAGACAAAAATGCTGGGCTTTTTATCCCAAATATTTCCACCTTTCAGAGGAGCAGGTAATACTTGAAGGCAGCTATTTCAAAAATGAAATTTTTAACATACTAATCTTTTAGTCTTTTCACACATTTCTCCTGAGATTTGGATGCTGGTCCTTTTTATTAAACTATCTTTCATTTCCTGTATTCCTTTAAATTTCTTTTAAACAGACCTTGAGGAATTCTTGCATTTTATCTGTTCTTGAAAGACTATTATTTGGTATTTCAAACCATTAAATTTTACATGTTATTCTTCATTTGAAAGAGTGTACTTTGATTCTGTAGGGAAGTTTAGTTTTGCATAAGCATACTGGGAAAAGTGGGAAACAGCATCATTCTAAGACTAAGTGTTATTTTAAGAGAAGTAATTCTTAATGATCTGAAGCAACAATACCAATACTGATTAGAGTATCTTGCTAAAGATGGATTGAAACAGGCCTAATTCTTTTCTCTTGAGTAGGTTCTAAAGATCTATACTGTCTACCAGGAAAGCCATCAGCTTAACTGGTGCTAAATATCATTTGTGGCTGAACAGGAGAGAAATAATCCCTAATGAAAGGATGATTGCCTTGAACTTCTGTCATTTCAGCAGCTGCTTGATAAGGTGATTATTTATTGTCCCTGCTGTGGGGTCAGCAAGCTGTTTCAAATGTAGGGTTTGTAATTGAAAGAGGTGATGTTATTCTGTGTTGTAAACTACTGCAAAACAGAGTCCCTGGTATGAAATAATGTGGTTGGTTTTACTTTACAAAGTAGATTGAGTTGGTCAAGAGCAAATTCCTTTCTTTACATGGCATAATTTCTTCGTAAAATACAGAACAAATTCATACATGGCTAGAAACTGACTTTTTTTTATTCTGACTTCAAAATGCTAGTTGTAAGCAGAATTTCACCTAGTATTTTCTATGGAAACTTACAGAATGCAGCTGAGCAACCATGTGGGGGTCTGTATCACTGCTCATCATTTGGTGTGCTCTCTTGAAGACTCTTTGTGGGGTTAAATTCTTGTGTGTTTGGGAGGTGAAGCAGGAGCTGTATTTTAATGTGTCCCTGCTGCATCTAATTGAATAGCTGCAACTGTGAGTCACTATGGGCTTTTTGGTAATACTTTTGCTAAAGATGACTACAACAGTTTTTGTCTAATTTGACTGATTTTAAAAGATGGACTGTCATAACCAACACTTTCATGATTTGTAGTAATTAAAAGTTTTGAGTGAAGCAATGGAAACTTGATGAACATTCATTTCCTATCTAATGGTGCTTTTCAGTATTAAATATATTTTACAATGAAAATATCTCCCAGGTACTATATATTGTTAACATTTAAAGCTAATTCTTTGTATTATTTTAAAAACACAGATTAATTGTATGCTTTTTGCCTTGATTCTATTGAATAATGATTGCTTTCTACTGTAATCCTTTTTCATGATCCTAACCTCTTCCTTTGCTGTAGCACTGCTTTATTGGTGATGGGGAAACAGGAGATTATGGATCTACCAGAATGAACATACTTTTGAAGATCTCTTTGGCCTTTTTATTCTTTGAATACATTATTCAATATATAGGAAAACCTTTTAATCTTCCATTTCCATGGTTTACATTCTTCTCATGAAGAAAAGCAATGGCATAGCTGTGTCAGAGCCAGTGTCTGTCAGTCCTGGTGTCCTGCTGTTCATGTGGCAAAGCAGAAGTCACCAGCACAGCAGAAGGAACTGTGCAGAGGTGCTGGAGTGTTCCTGTGCCCAAATACGAGTTGCTGGGAGGGACAGGTAACCCTGCCTTTGGTAATGGGGAGGAGCTGAAGGGGCCAGGCAAATTGCTTCTGCCCTGGGCAATGTCCTGTTTGACAGGAGAAGATAACAGCAAGACAAGTCAAAATGCAAAGGAGTGGGTCATTGCTGTTTCCTGTGAAGAGCTTCTGACCTCCCCATGGTGGTTCTTTTTAGTCATCAAAAATGGGTGTGTAGAGGCATATAACAACAGACACAGCCATCCTGTTTCTGCAGTGTGACTCTCTGCCCTTTTGAGTGTTAGGGTCTTCTGGAACTAGTTGTGACTTCTGTGTTTTCAGTAAGGTCCCATGGGTTTCTCATTCATGAAGCAGCCCAATCTTCTTTTGAGTGAGTGCTTAATTAGGTCTTCCCTGCCCCTTCTTAGTTTGTTTTTAATCATAACATCTGTCAGCATAATCAAAGGTTGATACATTCCAACTGAGTGTCTAAATGCAGCATTCTTTTCCAGACATTTTATTTAATTTTATTTTTCTGTCCTGGGTGATTCATAACCCAATTATTTTAGTAAATATCACTGAATAAACCTTTGACTCTCTTTTTATTGTTGGACATTGTGGGAGCCTCTGGCTTTTGTTTATGAACAAGTTTATGAACAATATATTTATCAATAATATATAAAAAGTTGGGTTAGACAAATTAGCCATAATTACTAAATTATGATTGTGAAAGAAGTTCTTCTGGCAGATCATAATTTTATGAAATAAAAATATGAAAATCTTGCCCCATTTTTAGGCTGACATACCCTTTGCTTTTGGAGTGACCAGGATTTTCTTTCAAGTAATAAACACCAGACTCTTCTTTATACTTATATTGTTTTTTCAAATGTTATTTTAAATTATTGAAGTTGTAGATCAGTGATTTGGAGGTTGTAGGAACAGGAAGTTTATATAAAGTTGGATAAAGCTGCTTTTTTGCTTTTATTAATCCAGTGTTGCATTTGACTGTAATATAAGAGTCTGAAATGCTGGTAAGATTCGTTAAAATGTCAGGAAGGTGCATTCATCTTGAAATCCACAAATGTCTAGCCTGATACATCCTTTCTTTGTTATGCATACATTCGATTTTTACATAGCTTTGAAAAAGTTTACAGTGAAAACTTACTACCTAAGAAACTTGCAGGTTTTAAAATTGTAATTTAGTTAAACCACTGTTGTTAACTAGCTGGTTACATGTAATCTTTATGTGTTTCTGTAGGCATGTAATAGCTTTGAATTTAAAAAAAGGAAATTGTAAGTATTCTTATATTTTTTTTCTTTTGCCTTTTACAAGAAAGACTTTTTCCTGTAAAAATTAGGAGATTGAAAATCTGAATGTTTTCAAAATCAAATAATCTTTTCAGACCAAATATATAATGCTTATTTAAGCTGAGTAAGAAAACAACTTGCTTTAGTAAATGTTAAAAGTGTCCTTAAAGCATTTAGAATATAGCTGGCATGGTCTCTAGCATAAAGCTGAGGGCCCACCAGGTGGTGCTGGTGGAATATATTTAATGTTGCTTTAGCTACTTAAAATGTGTTTTAAAGACTGTGGATGAGATGGGTGCAGGATAGGAAAACTTAGTTCATATGCACCAAGCCAGTCTGTAAAATTGAAAAGAATACACTGTAGTATTGTGTAGTGGCTTTGTGATTTGGGCACTTTTAATTTAGAAAAATTGGATATAGATGCTGAGGAAAAAACCCATATCCGTAGGATGGCTGATGTGGGAAGTACAGTTTGGAGGCCTAGTCCCAGATCCTTTACCTGCTTTTTTGTTAATTCAAAGAGAAGCTTATGAAACTTGTTCATTCATGTACTAGAAGCATATCATATCGTATCCATGTGCTTATTTACCTACTACATACTGACTTTAAAAAACAAAATAATTTTTCAGTAAAGCTATTTTAACTGTTTAGATTTGGCCAGAATCTTTCCTCTTAAGGAATGCACAGAAATAAGGGTCTCATTAGGTGTAGGGGGAGCCAATTCTTTTGGTTTCATCTATTATGTGACTTAAAGAATCAAAATAGAAATAAATTCTGAAGATGCACAAGATCTTAACATAATTTCACCAACTCTTTTTAAGCTTTTATTTTGACTCTCTTGAGAATTGTATCTGTTACAGAAATGGGAAGGGCACAATGAAGAACAGTGTGGACCATGGTAGTTTGGAGTAAATTTCTGTTGCCTGCTCATTTGAGCCTGCTTGGTTTTGTCTTAATAAGCCCTGACATAAAATATATTTCCATTCTTTAAAAGACATGATGTAGAGCATTTAGCAACGTTAAATTAGCTTAAAGTGTTTATAAAGCCATCCCCCTTTTCAAGAGAATGATGAGAATTTGGATAACATACAGAATGTCAGTGAACCACAGTGACTGTCTCCTGGCTAGTCAAAAAGTAAAATCCAGAACAACTGCAGACAAGCCCTAAAGCTATTTTCCTTGTCATCCTAGTGTTTTGACCAAGCTGAATGTTTTAGCATTCTGTGTGCCACTGTCCCATCAGTCACCCCCTCACTGCAGCAGTATCAGACCCTGTGAGAGCCACTAAGAGTTCTGTAAAAGTTTGGTTGACTATTGTTGAATGAACCAGAGGATGGTTTCTTTGGAGCGTGTGGCATTGTGTTTAATCAGGGTAAAAGATTTGTTCAACGTCTGGGTTTTGCTGTCTTGGCCAGAGCAGTGTGGGGTTCTACGTGAGTGGAAATTCCTGCTCCCCTTTTCCATATCTGCTACACCAAATACTTCATAGAATAACTGCATGCATATGCTAAACCATCTCAGAGTAGGTCTCAAGTATCCAGTGTATGCTGCTTCTGAAAGTGCTTTTTATTTCTTGTTCTCTTTCTTGAGCTTCCCTTCTTCTCCTCATCCCAGTGTATAAATTTTTTTTCCTCTTGAGGAAAGGAAATGTTTCTGTCTCCTATCCTGAGTTTTAATTTTATCTGCTTATTTTAGCAAGGTGTTTTTGAATTGCCTACCTTAAAATTTGGCACAAGTCACATATTACCATAGAATGACAGTACTAGTGCAATCCTTCTGCTTCTGCAGGTCGTCAGTGTGGTATTAATGAGAAACATTAAAATGCCGAGTGTGTTAAAATTCCCATCAAGATCCACATCAGTTTTTTCACTGCAGAAAATACTGGGAGAGGATCAAGCAATGAGCTGTGTGCTGTAACAGTTTATAGTACAGCACTCTAAAAATGTGTGCAAAACACTGATTTTTTTTTTTTATCTAAAATTATATTACACTGTATTACCAGTGTATTAAATTTACAAATTGCATGTGGACTAACGTTTGGGCTGTGTTGGAATACGAAGATTGAAGAGTGATTAGTGAAAAGCTGTTATAAGTGTGTGCTCATGTGTGGTTTTTTGGAAGCAATACCCAGAAAGGGAGCACTTGCCAGATGCTGCCTTTATAAGGTGTGAACAGGTTAAGAAATACGTTCTGCTGCATTGTTCTTTAAATTACTCGTTCATCAGAGAAATCGGTTTTACGAGGCTTCTGTCAACATCTTTATGTTCAGCAGTCAGGTTTTTGTGATACGATCTTATTTCTGAGCACTGTGATGGGAATGTTTTATGAATGTCATTTATAGTGAAGGAGTGCTCATAATACTGAATCTTTTTAAAAGATCATGTAAATAATTTCATTTTTGCTTGCCCTGTTCACCTGGTCTGAGGATTTTTTTTGCTCTGTTCGAATGAGTCTGGAGTTACATTAATTTTAAAGATAACAGGATTTTATTCTCTGTATTTATTGAAAGATACAGTCTGTCTGTACTATTTTTTAGGGTTTGGGATAACTTTAAAATCTGACTTATGTGTACAGCACTCCACCAAATTCCAGTTTTGACTGGGAGAGAGGGGAATCTGTAAAAGCAACAGTAAGAAATGTTTACCTTTTGTATTTGCATTTTACACTATTTATTGATACCATGCTTGGAACATTGAATGGCAATATATTTTACCTCTGAGCTGTTCTCCAGCTTTTTCTAAAGAGAGGGGCTTCTAGGTATCCGTTTCTTTATTTCTGAATTTGACCTAATAAATGTTCCTAAAAGGAAAACTTTTAGTCCAATTTTAAAACAGCGTAAAGCAAAGTTATGGGTTTTTGCTGAAAGAGCTGTTTCTTAAAGACTGTGGTTTCTCTCCTTATGGCAAAGATTAGGTTATTCTAAAAGTGGAATAGTAAAAGTAAAAATAATTCTGAAACTGATAGTATTAACCTCCAGTGCAGTAGCTGTATGATGCCATAATTATCCACCTGAAATTCCAGTTCTGTTGAAGTTATATGAAGAAATATACTGTTGATTCAGTGGTGTCAGAATTTCACAGCTGAAAATAAACTTACTGTGAATACTTGATTGCAGTTTTCTCTGGAGTGGAACTAGAGCACTTGAGGGGTTTTTAATTATGTGTTTGATTTGAATTGCTGAGTTTATCATTATTACTGAATGAGTTTGAGGGGTATGGTAGATACATGAACTGTAGATTAAGTTCCTGAATACAAGCAGTCTGTTTTTCTTTGTGGATGGCAGTGAGAGCTGGGAGAAGATTGAATGCTGCTGAGAAGGGAGCTGCAGCTCTGTGGCTCAGTCTGTATCAAATTGGGGCTTTTTGAGTGTTTTAGGGCAGCTGGCATGAGACAATGTGTGTGCACGCTCATGACTTGGATTCATGTAATAGATGACTGTTAAACTTTAGAATGTAGGTGTTTTTAATGAAATTGTCAGGTAGATTTTGTTTGGTTTATGGAAGCTGGTTTGCCTGTTTACTTCTGGTAACACTTGTTTCTTGTATTCATTTTCTCTCCTCCTGTAAAGATTGAGACAGGGACTGATATTGTGCACAATGTATATTTATAATAAGGCCAGAATTGATAAAGAATGAATGTTGCAGGTCAGGGATGGGTGTTTTGGTTTAAATGGAGATATTTTCCTTTATACTGACTTACTTTTGAAAGCATTTGGTTTATTCAAAACATGAGGCTTTTACAAAAATCTAAATATTCACTTAAGTCACTTGCAAAGTCTTTCACTTGTGTTGTTCAGTTGTGTGCTGTTTTACATATTTGCTTTTCTTTTTCAGCATTGTCAGTGAAGCGGGAGCATCGATCTACAGTGTCAGTCCAGAAGCATTCAAGGAAATGCCAGACCTAGACCCTAACCTAAGAAGTGCAGGTATGAGGAGCATTTATTTTTATCACATTTTCAGCATGGAGCTCAAATCTCAGTTTTTAGACAGTTTTGTTTATATTATTAAATGAAATAATAGTCAAAAGTAGAAAAAGAAGTTTTGGATATTTTGTTTCTAAACTTTAATTCTTCTGTCATTTCACATTTGAAGTCCTAGGTGTGCAAATGAATGACATCATCTTCTCCTATGTAGTGTAAAGATCCTTGTGGATGTACTCCTTCAACAGGCTGGTACAGCAGAATTTATAGCAGTGAATATAACCAAAGAATTGCATAAACTTTCACAGCTGCACATGTCCATGCCCACAGGGGCTCGGCCTTCCCTCTTCTCCTCTGTGTGTACATAAATATCTCTAGCAATAATTAAACCATTCAAGGGCTAGAAAAACATTGTAAAACTAGAACAGATAATTTAAAGGTGTGCATTTGTGATCAGCAATTGTGATCACTGGAGTCTTCATGTAGCTGAATACAGTTTTCGAGAAATAGTGTTTAGGTTTTGTTTTTAAAAAATTATCTACTTCAGCATAAATGTCACTGAGGTGTAACAAAGCAATTAGAAATGTGCAAGTGTTGTCACTACTATAATTTTCAGTATTTGATTAAAGAGTAGTCTTTAAAGATGAAATTCCTAGGAGCTCTGCCCGTGTCCAAATTCTACCCATGGATTTGTTTTATTCAGAGACGGCTGTAAGGGAAGGTTTGAGGTTATTTTTGTATTACTTCACTTATGTATTTTTAATTGTGTGTCTTACTGTATTTGTTTTTATCTACTTCAGGGGTTTTTTTTGTTCTTAGTTTTTCTTCAGTCTTCTGTCATACTCAGTCAAATGTAGCTTATTGAAAAATGCAGCAGCACTCATATATAAAACTTTTCCAGTCAAAATTATAGTGTTCTTAAATTTAATGTTTTTCTAGCAGGTTACTGGCCTGGAAATCCTTTGGAGGGTATAGATCATCAGAAAAGAATTCTGACATGGTATTCAGGAGTAAAACTTATTAGAATTCCCTGTGTTTCCCTTTCCTCTTATTTCCACAAAGGGGAAAGTGTTAATTCGATGTTTCAAGTGAATGTTTTTACAGGAATATTCTCAGAATGCCTGTATCAGCCCTTCCATTTGCAGGAGAGGTCTCTAGGTTCTTTCTGCTTGGCTCTCTTTTCCCTGCCTGCAAACAGACTCCCTTGTGATTATTTCTTCCCTGGGCCACAGAGGTTTTAAATGTGTCATGGTATGGCCAGAGCAAATATTAGACATGTGACATTTCTGTATTTGTGACAGATAGTGCTAGCTTTCCCTTGGGCCACAGCTTTTTATGGTGCTGGTGTATTAAATGTAGGTTTAAAGTTGATGCAAATGAACAAAAAAAACTGAAAAGGAGGAAGTATAATTATTAACATTATGCCTTTCCAGATGTACATGTTTCTCATTTTCTCCTAAAATTAAATTTTTAACATTCCAGACACTTTTATTTAGTGTTGTGCATCAAATACAGTAAATTAAAATCAAATTTTTAATACATGATCAATTTCAGTATTAATTACCTGGAGTTTGTAATTGCTCCATTATTACTAGGATTTTCCTTAGGCTTAATTTAAGTGCCGTTCTATCTGGTTTTAAAAGCATCAGCAGTTTCAACATGCCACAGAAGTACCACAGAGTGGACAGAAGTTGAAAAAGGGTAGGATAGAAATTGAAAAATAATTGGTGAGTTCCATGGATGTTGGCTATTATGAAACTGACAACTAGAACTATGTTACAGTCAAGGTATTGTAGAAGTTTTAGACTTTGTTCCTGACATCTTTTGGTGTCAATTTGTAATTAGCTGTGCTAAAGCTGTGGATGTTTCCTTAAAGTTGAATGTAAAAATGGGACGTAACATTAGAGGGAAACATTAACTGATGTTTGAGGCTTTTTCAGACTTTTTTCTTGACTAGCTTACTCGTGTAGTTTCAATTTTCCTTTAATTTGCAGCATACAGAAAAGTGACATTGTGTCAAAGCTGACTTGCTTTTTGTTTTAATTGTTGTGTTACATCATGTCAGATTCTGTGCTTACATGATAGCACTTAGTACATTAAAGGAAGCTGACAGCTGCATGATGAAGTGTGACATTTATAGTTAAAATAAAAGGTACAACTGACGTGAGATATCTGTGATCTTAACGCTATTTGCCACTTTAACATTTTTCTCAACAAAACTTTATAAAAGGTTTTGTGGATTACACAGACAGACCCATGTTTTTCCAGTGGGTACATAAATGTAAAATATTATTTAATACGTCTTATATGAGAACTTTCTCATCTTGTGATATGATCTCTAATATTTGAAGTGGTGTTTAGCAACTGTTTGTAGTCAGTTTTCACTTTATACGGAGAAATAGAAGATATCAATCCTGATGGAAAAATTAGCTTAAAAGTTTCTCCTTGACTGAGTGTCCTGTATAGGGGGGGAAAACCAACAACCTTCAGCATTTCTTGGGGGTGCTAATTAAAGTTATTACTTAATCCAAGGATTCAAGTGAGGGGTTTTTTTTCCCTTTGAGCTGTCTTTGAAGGTCATGGATGACATGAGTTTGTAATAAATGATTGAGAAAGATCTCTTTCTAAACCAATGGTGTATATACAAACTGTACAAGGAAAGTCTTTATAATCATCCATACAGCACTTATAGCTAAAATTGTACTTACTGTAAAAAAAAAAAAAACCCGAAAAACCAAAACCCTCTCTTTTTAAACGATTTACTGTTATCTACGGTACAGAGAATGAAATAGAGTCTTTCCAACTTTAGAAGTGTCCTGACTATTTCATGAAAGTGCAGAAGCTTCTGTACTGCTACTGCAATTCCTATAAAATCTTGTGGAGTGGGACTCAGTTAAGTAGACAGTAAAGAACTTGATGAAACCTAGTTACTTGTGTTTGAGCAGAGTGAGAAGGTATATATCCCCTTCTGACAGTCATTGTAGGATTAATGAGCAGAACAGCTATTTCTCAACCTCACAGAATTAGGAGATAAGAGGCTTACAGGCCAGAGCAATAAAAGGATTTCCTACTTGATAGGCTGAGGAAGTTCAGCTGCAGCAGATTAGGAGGGCTCTGCCTAGAGAGCAAGGCCCTGGAGTTCAGTAATGGGGGGTTTTGGATGAGCCCGGGGTAGGACTGCGGTCGGACAGAGAAGGGAATGCGAGGCTTCCTTGAATCCTCCCTCTCAAAAGCTGTGCCCAGGGACACGCTTGAGATTTGGGGTGGAGGTTTTATAGGGAAGAATGGACACCATGAAAAGAATACTTTGCAAGTTGGAAATGTTGATCACCTTTGGGAGGTTTATTAATATGTGCTCTACCAAGGCTATGAGTGCCAGCTCTGAGGCTGCAGTGAGGTAGTGGTAAAATGAGGGAGCTGTGAGGCAGGGTGGATGACTGCAGTTCTATTTCTGCCTTGGCATGTGTCCTCTGGCCACCCTCTCAAAGAAGTTAAATGTTTTATTTGGTGGAGTTTTCATAAAGCTGTCAAATTTGTTTTTTTTTTTGGTTTTCTGTTAATTTGTTGGGGGGTTTGCTTCTTTTTTTTTTAAAATTTATTTTCTTGCCTAGCATCAGTACACCACTTCATGTTTAGCCTTTGGTTAGTTTTTATTAATGACAGCTTCAAGTAAGAGTTATGCACTTGAATGTGCCTGTAAAATCTCCTGGATTGCTCTGGGTCTCTGTGATTGAGATTTACTTGTGCCTTTTTTGAATGCAAAGCCTGGATGCAAATTTTCCTTAGAAGCAGTTGTAAGTAACAGTTTACTGGGCATGGTGCTTTGCCTTGCAAGTTTAACAGTAATTCACTTGCCATTCATTACCTTTCATTGCCAGAGCACATGAGAGGACTCTCTTGGTGTGGGATTCTCTGTAGAAGAAAAGAGACAAAATCAGTGGGGCTGGCATTCAGACAGATGAGCTCTGTGATAATCAGTGCCAGCCTTGGTTTGGTTGCTGTCACTGGGCCTATGAACCCTATGAACCTATGAATTCAGGGACTTTCCAAAGGCTGATATCTTCTTTGCTTACTTCCATCTTGTCCTATATAGTTTTGCCGATGGTTTTATTTTGTTGTGCAGAGCCCGTATTCCTAATAAAAATAAATTTTATGGGATGCAACATGAAGGATGTCAGTGGAGGTGTCAACATGGTCACACTTCCAAGCTTTCTTTTTGTTTTCTCTCAGTGCTTCTCCACTTCTACATATCCTTGTTGCAAATACTTGCTGGCTTGAGCAAGTTTGGTAGACAAAAGGGGAAGACTGTGGAGGAACAGGTGAAGTTTATAGGAAGTGTAAGCACATATAACTCGTGTTGAAGGATTGTCACACAGGAACGTGGGATTTATGTACTTTCTGGATGCCTGGAAACTTTTTAAGGTATGATCAGCTAGTGGAGGTTTTGTTGTCCTTGGTATGAGGAAAATAAAGGATGTAAGGAAAGATAAAGCCAATTGTTTGGCTTGTGCTCAGGATAGAATTTTTTTTCTGCTGCTGCCTCTCCACCTCTTGGATAGCATAATGAAATGAATGTTACTTAATAACTAAGAATCAGAGGAAACTGATGCATTCTAGTGAAACAGTGGCCTGATGGTAGAGAACTGCTGTGAGGCAGTAGTCATGCTGGGATTTTACTCTGGTTTCAGTATACACTCAGTTTTATAAATGAAAAATGTCTTCATTTCATTATATTGATGAATTACCTTTCCTTTTCCTTTTGAGATGACTGCTCTAACAAATAAGCAATCTTTTCTTTCTTTCACTACTTAAAAAGCAAAATGAAAGGAGGAGAAAGGGGCTGTTTTTTCAGACACCATGTTTGTGTAACCACTTGTTAGAAGAGATCTCATGCTAAGCCTCTCTGTTTTATTTTCATACCTTATGCAGTCATACACACTTAGTTTTTAATTTGCAATTCTGTGTTTAGATAGCAACATACCTGGGCTTGTCTAATGCAGCAGCTCTAAGAAATTTGCATTTTCCTCTTGGACAAAGGACTAGGGCTCTGTCAAGGCCACATAGTTGTGTCACCCACTTAGGAAAGCAACAGAGGTAGATAAAATATTCCCTAGAGCTACTTTTTTTTAAGATTTGGAAAACTAACAGGTCAAGCATGTGTCGTGCTGCATGCACAGGTATGATCCAGTATGGAAACTGTGCTGTTTCTAAGGGGTGTTTTCTGAGGACAAAGAAGAATCTGAGAGAGCCAAAGGTCACACAGCACAGCTTGCCTTAGCATTGTCAAATCCCATCTGCTTGTCTCCTCTCCACAGGGCAGAACACATTGCATTATTGTACACTCAAAGTTCAGCACACCACTTGCACTTTTCATTGCAAAAGAAAGCCTTGTAGGCTTTGAGGGCTTGTTAGGACTTTCAGACTGTTATGCTACAGGGTTTCGTTCCCTGGGGTCCTGTTAGAGACATAGAGTTCAGAGCTGTCATACTGGCCAGCAAGTAGAAGGTAGAGATTGGAAAAAATGTAATTTCTTTTGACTTTATCTTAAGGAAAGTAAAACAATTTGATGATTAGATGTGTGGGACATAGTGCCTGGATGTCTACTTGAGCTAATTTCTTCATCTTCTTAAAAGAGCACTGCTCCCCTTTGGCTACTCAGGAAAGAAGGTCATTTTTCAGAAACTTTATTGCTTTATTTAATCCTATGGTTAAACCGTTCACACCGCTGCCTAAGTGAAAGCTTCCTTCTACAGCTAGTTGTAGAGAATTGGTGAAAGTTCCACAAGCTTTCAGAAAGGAAAGTAAGCACTGAATTCTCATGCATTAAAACATTTTGTCAGCCCAATGTTTAGTTGGGTTGTGTGCAGTTAGAGTAGTACAAAGCGAAATCATATTTCATCTCTCACCTCTTGTATTCTCTAGCCTTTAAAAATGAGTTTAATTATACTTTTGGAAAGATGGAGAACAAAGAACCACACTATGATTTGGAACATGCAGTGGTTAGAAGCCAAGAGTGATGAACAGCAGTAGGATGTTAAAGATAGAACATGTTAATGATAGTAATATTAATAAACTAAAATAATAGTAATAGCAATAATGAATTCTTAGTAATATAAATAATTAGTAATAGGAACAAGAGAGTGTTATTACTTGTCTCCCCATAGGACCCAATTCCTACTAATGAGCAGAAGCTCATCTCAAGGTGTGGGCTGGGCTCTACAGTTTAAAGGGAAATTAGAGGGAATCTGTGGGTTCTATAGGAAATCAAAAACCAGTCCCTAACAGCAGATACTCTGTAAATGACTGAGCCTCTCCCAGCTGGGCAAGAACGTGTGCCTTACAACTTCAAGTAAATTTTTACTTTTAGTAGTAACAATAATCAATGGCATAGTGATGCAGTTAGTATCAGCAGTGTAAATGTGAAAAGGATATTGATGATATCTACCTTTTAAGCTGAACAGATGGGGAAAAGTTTTTTCTGAGTTTATACCATCTTCTGAGACTAATTCATTTCTGTGACAGAAAAATCACATCAGGCTTCAGTTAAATGATTATATGTCTCCTATCTCATCTTGGATAAAAGTGGATACTATTCTGTGATACAGAAATTACTAATGCTTTAGAAAAGTGTTTTTGAGAGTATTTCTAAGAAAACATATTGACATTAAAAAGCAATATTCACTTGTCAAAGTTTTCTCTTTAAACATATTTCTAACTTTCTTGTTGTATTCAACCTATTTCTTTTAAGGATTTTTTTTTTAATAAATAAGTACAATATTGTCATTCATTATTTCATTAATCTTAGGCAAATAACATATTATCAGTTTTATGGAGTTAAAAGTAAACTAAGATGTAACCTTTTTAAAACAAAAACCTGCTCACTTGCTACAGAAGAGCTTTGGATGAAATGCAGCTGTTGAACAGTTGCTTAAAATAAATTGCATACTTTAAACCCACCAAGAAGATATATGAGGATTCAAAACTGTGTCACAAATCCTGACCTACTGAGAAAGAATGCTTAATGAAAAGACTACTGTACATTTCACTGTATCCTTTGCAAGGAGGGTGAAATTCAGGTCAACAGGATAGAAAGCTTCCAGGACTCAGGAAACCTGAACAATCGATCACTGAGTAAACATTATTGCAGATACTTATGGAGAGTAATTGATCTTGAACACAATAATAGGCTTTATAAAAGGATTAAAAAAGTTGTAATGTTTCCATATCTACTCCAGTATGATATATTGACAGTAATTACTTGCACATTTGTGAGTTAGTCCCTGATTACCTTAAGATATTATTTTTTTTATTTCATTGACATTGAAGTTTCAACCCAGACTTTTAAGATGCGAAGGTTAATTTAAAAATAGGAGGGTGGATGTGTTACTTGGATTTTCTAGTAGCATATCTCAGCAAGAATGAAATACTGAGGTTTTATAATAAAGATACAGAATGTTCTCATTTATGGTAAAATTGAAGTTGAACTAATCATAGCTTAATAGCTTGCGGGTGCCATATATTTATTTGTAAAGCATTTATAAAACTATCTACTGCCTTCACATCTGGAAGCTTCACATTTTTTCAAAGCACAAAACAAATGCTCCCACTCATGTGGGGCAGCTAAGCTGTCACAGTTATTGACTGGGACACATTTTTATCCTTATGTGAAGATGTGTTTAAAAGGAGGAATGCTGTCATGCTGGACTTTTGGCCAAAAATGTTTTTCTGCTTACAGTGTAAAGCAACATTTGAATACCACTGTAACTGAAAGAAATTGAAACTGTTTTGTTCTTCTACCCATAAGCATTCTTCATTTTCACTCTTTCCTTATCTAAGCCACTCTACTTTTGCTTTATAATGTGGCTCTTACATAAAGCAAAGCTAAAGGAGAACATTTCAATATGCAATTGTCTGAACACAGAAGTTGACAGCCTGCCCCCTAAGTGGGCACAATACTTGAAGCCATAATAAATTTCAAAAAATTGACAAGATTTCCAGCTGCCTTTGCACCCTAAATAGTTTGCATGTCCGATTTGGGTCTTAATGATTGTTTTAGACCTTTGTTGCATTACTGAAGTGAGACAGGTAGCCAAAGAAGTTAGCACTAATTCTGTTTTTTAAGGCTGGCAGCTGACATGGCCCTTGTATAGATACCATGTAGAGAAATAATAAGGCTACTGTGTTGTTTTGGTCCTTCACTGTTGAGTGTGGAAAGTTTTTTCCATCTTTAGTCTGAAAAGATTTAGCCTGAAAACTATTGTCAGTGTTCCTGAGTGAAAACTCTCCCTTTTGGTCCATGTGAAAAATGCTATAGCTTGCTGTAGAAAGTACTAGAGAAACAAAGTTATGTGACATATGTTTGAAGAAAATAGTCTTAGTTTTAAATTTCTCCATTTGAAATTAGTGATTTGATCTTTAAGACAGGAGTAAGCCATATAATTAGGTATATTTGCTTGTTCATGAGGGCACATCTGCTTATTAGCCATTAGGAAACAAAACATTTTAATGTAATTCCTCACTTTCTATGAAGATCAGACACAGAGATTGGCATGAGCTGTGCAAGCAGCTCTTAGGGAGACTTTCTGCCCACCACAATGGCATCTTCATCACTGACACACAAACATATACTTCACTGTTTGCTGGGTTTGTCTTGTCAAATAACCAGAGTATGGAGTGAATTGAGACTTCCAAGCAGTTAAACTGCTTCTTAAATGAAATGGCAGAGTATGTCCTACCTAGTGACAAGACAGGATTACAGTAAATATGCTTGTTCTCATCTTCTTTATTGCTCATTGCACTTGGATGTGAAGTACATCTACACTGAAGTCAGAGGACCACCTAGACTGTTCTTTTCCTCCAAGTGTTAAAATCTTACATAAATTTATTGCAAGGCAATACAGTATGTTACTACCTTTTGAAGTGTTACAATAATATTTTCATCCTAATTCACAACTCCAAGCTCTGCATTTATTGGGTGTGCAAGTCTTGTGGGGATATTCTTATAGAGGGTCATGTCATCCTGATTTTAATATCCTGTTTAATATTGATTAGGTTGTTTGTTGTTTTTTGGGGTTTTTTTCACATTTTGCTTAGGCTACCATATTTTAATAAAGGCATCTCTCAAACTTTTCATGTTTGGCCATGTTGATAACTTTTGAGAAATCTGATGGTCTTGTTTTGCCCTGCATGCCATAATATAATTTAATCTTTTTTTGCTTGGGCAAAAGTGAAGAATACCTTAATATCTTCAGAAGTAAGAATACATTACTTGTTTTATTTTTAATCTTCTAAAAATGTGTGATTTCTGAAATTTATCCAGTGTAAAATAGTTGAAAACGGAAAACAGATTTTGGATTTATTTTTTAAGAAGAAAATGCCAGACCATCAGATTTTACTGGTTTTGCTCCATGGTAGTAGACCTTGCACTTCTGCAGAGCCCTCATGATTTCAGTAATACTCTACTTGTATTGTGAGAGTCCAGCCACTTGGATCAAATGGCCAGAGTGGAGCCTCATTGCCCCCAAAAAGCATCCATCTATTGCAGTGTGCAACTACTCCAGTAAAAAATAAATGGGTTTGCCTGTACCAGAGGCAGTAGATGCTAATCTTGACTGAATTTCTGCCTAGAGAGAATATGGACAACTCTTGCATTTTTCCTACTGTGTGCTGTCTTTTATTTATTAATTGGAAAAGTTCTGGAGTGAAATTGTGGCTTTATTGGGAATTAGGCAGGTCAGCTGTCCTGCTGGTATTGACCATAGGAGCTGCATCCCTTAATGTGCAAAAGTGACTGTTAGCTGATCTTCCTGCTCTGATACTGTAGCTGTTAGGCCTGCTCCAGCAAAGCACTTTCGTGGCTGTGTGACTTTATGCGTGTGAATAGTTCCGCCAGTTCCGCTGGGAATTCCGACCTGCATCTGTGCTCGAGTGCTTGGCTGGATCAGGTCCTGCGCCTCCACTGGGAGCCTCCTAGGGATATGACTGCATTGTCAACCAAGCTAATATGACAAAAAGAGTCTAAATTTTAATTTTTAATTGAAGGTTCCCAAGAGAAAGTTAAGCTTGGAAAATTCCTTTATCAACCTATCCATGTAGTTGTCTGTTTTTAAAAGATATAATGAAAGGAGATGTGGACACTGAGAGGTATTTGCACTCAGCTTATCTGAAATGTAACTTTTGAAATACGTTTTACCATTAGGTAGAGCTAAACGAACATCCTCTAAAACACTGTATGGGTATTAAAGAAGCTGAGTTTAATGAGGTTTGCTGAAGGACAAATATAGTCTCTGTGCATAGGCATCAGTGCATTCAGAAGAAATACATCCTTGTAAGTGTTTCCTGGTTTGGAAAAATACTACTTTCATTGGTGTTTTGTTTCACTTTTGTTTGTTAGGTGGTGGGTGAAGAATATTTCAAAGTAATTAATATGACTTATTGTTATAGGAAAGCATTTCTGCAGTGAGCTATACTCATGTAAGTGATAACCGGTATACTTACACTGATTAACCTTTTGTGGGTTTTTTTTTGACAAGAAGGCACACGTGATTGTCTTTGAATTCAGAACTTCTTTATCAGAGAAGCAGGCATATCAGATGTCACCAGCACAGTGCTTTCTGAGCCTAGCTAGCAAACTGCCTTTGTCAGCATGTTAAAATGTATATTAAAGGATATGAAAAGTCTTGCATGACCGAGCAGTGAACTTCATGTTAACTGTGCATTTAGCAGTGCAAATCTTTAAAAGTGAAGTCTCTAGTGTAGCATTTAATTGATAAGCTTTCTAGTGATGGTTTGAGGAGCCTGCATATCTCTGGCTACTGTTTTGGCTTCAAGTACAAAGGTTTAGTCAAGTCCTTTTCTGAAAGGCTGTGAAGCCTTTAACACCCTGCAGTAGTGATGGTTGCTGTTTAAATTAGGCTGCAAGGATGATTAAGGACTGGGGCACCTTTCATACAAGAAAAAACCAAGAAAACTCAAATTGCTCAGCCTGGAGGAGACTTGGGGGGACCTTACAAAGGGGTGTAAGTACCTGATGGAAGAGAATGAAAAAGAGAGCAGCAGACTCTTCTCAGCAGTGCCTTCTGTTAGGACAAGAGGTGATGGGCACGGAATGGAACACAGCAAATTCAATCTGGACACAAGAAAACATTTACCTATTGTTAGGGTGGCCCAGCATTGGAATGGATTGACCAGACAGGTTGTGAAGTCTCCCCCAACCAGACATGATCTGGGGCAAACCTTGTTTGAGCAGAGGTGTTAGGCAAGGCAGCCTGTGTTCTCCAGAGGTGTGTCCAACCTAAACACTTCCGTGAATGAATACATTACTTCTGTCATCCAGTAAAGGGGCTTATGGGTTATTTTATATATATGATAATTACAACCATGTTCATTTTTTCATG
>VZRX01019220.1:162228-176414 GCA_013398075.1 Notiomystis cincta | reverse complement strand
TGCACATATGTGTGACATCAGCTGGTGAACACTGGAGATACTTCTTGTAATCCTATTTAAATGTTGTGTGTGTTGTATATATTGTGCATATAGTGATTTCTCTCTCCATATATATATATATATATATATATATATATATACACACACTGACTCCTGACTCCTGTCTGTTCTTCCTCTAACTCTCTCCTGATTTGCTTAAAAATGTATTTAAATGTAAAAGTCTGGAAATGACTGGTGCCCTGTGGCATTGATTCTGAGCATAGCTTTTTAAAGGCCCACAGCATTCTTTGGTCCCACTTCTCTTATACGTGCACAAGTATATGTGGAAGAAAAAATAGCCTTGGCAACAAGCTCTGGCATTGTTATTTTGGGTTTTTTTCTTTTATTTTTTTGTAGGAGTTGGTTTGTTTAATTTTTAATTTTTATTGAGTTGGAATGTTTTTGGGTTTTTGTTTCTTTGTTTTCTTTTGGGTTTTGATTTTTATGGGATTCTTGGGATTTAAGATTTTACTTGTTTGTTTGACTTTTTTAGGATCTTTGGTCCTTATTTGGAAAAGATTTTTGGCATACCTCTAAACTCTTTTGTTCTTCATTAGTGTTTGCTTCACTAGGTAGAATGACTGTCCTATGAGTTGCTAAACCACCTAACCTACTTTGTCTTAAGTCAGGAGAAAAAAAAAGTTTATAAATGTTTTACTGGTAGATAGAACTCATCTAGTTTCATTTGTGTGGGAGGGAGCACAGTTGCAAATACTGAATACAACCCAATACCTGCAGGATCAGATCAAGTTTGTGAATTGACATGTGGAAATATGCTTTTTATTACGAGATTATTGGTAAGCAAATGATTCATCAATAACTTCAGCCTTCAAACATGCAGTCTTGATTCAACATTTGGAGTTAGAAAACCAAAGATTCTTATTCCCTTAATGGCATGAGAAATGTTTGAAATTGCTTTTGTTTTTCTGAATGTGATTATAAGAGTGACTAATTGCAAATTGATGTGTTTTGTGTACAGCTTAGATTAGCAAAGTCCAAGAACCATTTTCAAAGTGAACACTGAATTTTATGGTTGAATTAGATAAATATATAAGTATCTGATACATACCTTAGGAAATACTGTATTAGATAAATGAGTCTGTGAACAGATACTGTTGGTTTTTTTAAATGTTTATTTCTTTATTCGTGTCTGTGATTTCAAGTTAAAGGCTCTTAGGGAGTTTAATGTTAAATGCTACATATGCATTTAGTATGGATACAAGGGGAAAATATAGTGTACACAGTTTTATTTATTAACTCTGTGGCTCAGAAAAACTTTTTAAATGTCATGATTACAGTTTGAAATGTCCTTAGGTCTTGTATTATTCAAATAAAAAGTTTGATTAATGTGCATGTGATGTCCTTATCTAACAATGAAAAAGGATTCTGCTGTATTATTGATTATTTCCAGGTTTAAAAAAAATTAAATGCATAGAGGACGTAAAAAAAACCCAAAACACCTTAGCAAAAGCAATTACATGATTCAGGTTTTTCAGATAAAAGTGATAGCTGTTTTCTAATTCTGTTTTTCAGTTTCCATAGCTAGACGTGTCCAAGACCCATTAGCTGAGCTAGTGAAAATCGAGCCCAAACACATTGGAGTTGGAATGTATCAGGTAAGGTAATACATAATGTGTCATGATACAGAGCAACACCAAAATGCTGCTTTGTAATTGTCAACTAGTTATGTCTTCTTTAAAAGACATTTTCAGTGTTGATCGAATGGTAGTAAATACTTAAAAGTCATAAACGGCCTTTTTTTTAAATCTCCACTTTTAATGATTGTGATTGAGACTCTGAAATGGCTGTAGCCAGATGTATAGTCTATTAAAAACATCAAATCAGACAGGTAACCTGATCTGTAAAGCTTTCTCTTTTTCTGTATTGTTACAGCAATGGGGGTTTAGCTCTTTGTGTAAAATACAATGAGATATTGATCCTCCATTTAGAAGCCATTAATTTGTACTATTAGATGCATTCCTTCTTAGAAGTTTGTAATAAAAGGGTTTGTTTTGAAGTTTTTCTTTTATTGAAGCTGAATTGGAAAATGTTTGACAATTGTGATCCTTATACATTTTTGTAGGTTATTTCTGAGAAGTAACTTTTACTTTCCAAGTTTCTTTACAAAGAGCATTATGTTAAGAAGTGGTACATAAGTTATTGTCATTTTATAGCATATTGGCATCGATTCAGGAAAGCATTTATACATGTGCTTAAGTCCCACCAAATAAAGAAGAAGAAAAAAAAAATTATTCAGAAAATATGGCATGTGCTTTTCGCTATATTTTTGAAACTATAGAATGTGAGTAAATTTAAAAGACTGGAGCAGAATTCAGAACAGAAAGCATGGAACTGTCTGGATCTGTTCTTTCAGGGCAGCTCCTGAGAGCTAATGGGGTAGAATGCAATTAGCAGCCTAGAATCCCTTGCTGCCACTGCTAAAGGTGGCGTGACAAAGAAAAGGTGTTATGAAAAGCTTCCAAGAAGTGTATGCCCTGTTTTGTTTTTATGGAACTGAGGTCAGCATTTTAGTTGGTTAAAGCAGAATTCAGAACAGCTTTTCTAAGTCCTACTTGTATTATTACCACAGATGATAAAAATTATTTATATTGCTTGCTAACTGCAAACTTATTGGCAAACCTAACTTAATTAATCTTTTGGTATCAGTTATACCATGCTTTTTGAGGGAAATTGTATTGAAGGGCTGAAATACTGTAGATTTCTTTAACATATGTATCCAGATGTCAGTAAAAATGTGCTTTAATGGTGACAGCTATAAATATGGGTGTGGTCATCTGGCAAAAAGAAGAGCTTCAGTGTAAAGTGAAGTTGCTTTCCTTACTTGTGGAGACCCAGCGCTTTAATTTATAACAGTAGCAGTGATGTGTTGAAACAAAAATGACAAGTGATACACATTTTTGTTCATCCTCACTTTAAGGGAAGAAATATTTTTAAAAAAAAGAAAAACAGCCTTGAAATGTTATGTCAGCATTTAGAGAAGTTGGTTGGTTTGGTTTTTTTCAGTATTTTAAGAAATCAGTTCCAAGATAGAATATTTTACTATTTGCAATATACTGTGAATTCTTAAGTACCAGGAGCTTGCATTGCTGTGTCTAGCAGGTATTTGTTTAAATGCACACTATTTCCTATGGCCCACATGGACATTGGCCAAGCTTACATCTAAAGCAAAAAGACATGGTGGTGGTCATATGGTTTTGGGATCATTATACTGTGAGATGAATGTTGCAGTGAACAATATTTACTGAAGCTGGTGTCATTTACTTTTCATTGATTGAGAGCAAGGTAAGTGTCATGTTCCTGGCTCTTCCAGAGAAGCTTCTTGATCCACTACAGGTGTGTTGTGAGTAAATGCCCAACTGTGTTGTTATTGTCCAAACTGGTTAGATGAAAAGTTTCAGAGAAATAAATCCTAGAAGCCTGGGATAGAGGTAAACCTCAAATATTATTCATTCCCAGCTACATGCATTTTTAATTCTTGTCATAGTTTGAATAAATCTCTGAGGTAGATGCACATCCTGTTGGAATTCTTAAGAATCACCGCAGAAGCTATAGTGTGTTTGTTCAAAGATACATAAATTTCTAAAGTACTAGATCTTTGTGACATCATTGAAAGCAAATTTGCACTCCTGAAAACAAAGTCATAAGGTCTGCTGCCCTTTGGGCATGACAGCTCTCTTGTGGCATGGGAAAGGAATGGGAGGAGGAGAGGAATTAAGCTTTTCTGTCTTGTCTTCCTTTTAGAGAGAGCCACTTGCTGGTGTCTCAGAGGACAGGCATGGAAAAAGCTGTTGGGTTGTACAGGGAGTCCTAGAGCAATGCATGTTATAATCCCTCAGATAAAAGAGTATTTCAGGTACAGAATTTTATAATATCCAAGGCAATTTGAAAGGCCTTATTACATTTTAATTTATAATCTAACTGCTGGCTGGAGCTTTTTAATAATTTCTGTGGTGAAATACGCAGTGCACAGTCTAGATCAGAAGTACAGCAGGCTTTTCACAGAGGTGATTACATTCTTAGCCTATTGTAACTCTAAACCTAGCATTTAAATATGACCTTTCTTTTCTTCAGCACCCTGAAATTGGCATTTAAGAATCTGACAAATCCAGGTTTTGGCATTCTTGTCCTGAAAGAGGGACAGTGATTAGCCTGTCAGCAATTAGGCAGAGGCAGGCTGAGACTGTGCTGCTGCCCATCACCATGGAAGCTGTGTAGCACTAACAACATGGTGGTTTCTCAAGGGATGGTTGTACACACTCACTGTGTGTTGATCAAAGTGTGAACTCCCTGGAGGGATGGTCCTGCCTTTTCTGTTACTCCTACCCAAGTGCTCCAGTCTTTTTGTGGTGTTGGTAATGGCCATGTCATGTCCTGGGTTGGCATGAGAAAGGGGCAGCAGTGCACAGCTTGTGGGGGAGTGGAGCTGGGGCTGCTGCCTTCACAGCAGACTGACTGACTTGAGTCATAGCCTCTGTCCATTTAGGATAGCCAGAGGTCCCAAACTACTCTGCTTGAAAGGCAGTGGCAGAGACATAACTTGTCTTTTCTCAGAGGTTGAAGTGAGAGACTGGTGAAGAGAATCTGCCTAATGAAGACTGTAGCTTTTGTAATGTATCTGTGGTACAGGAACATTGTCTTCAGCTGAGTGACTCACCTGGGCAGGATGTGCTCTGCTGCTGTCAGCAGTGCTACAGCAAAGTGAAGTGGTCGTGTGCTAAATCTGCTGCTCCCAATATGAGCTTGCTCAAACTCTGTGGAGTGTGTGCCACACAAAGAGAACTGAGTGAAGGGGCTGCATCTTCTCTAGTTGCTACTTCATGGGATTTTGGATCCCTCCCATCTGGTCTCTTGGTACTTCATGTGCATGTTTGTGAGAATACTGGTGTTCTCTAGTTTGTCTAATGTAAGTTTTCTAGCAAATCTGTTCATCTGGGTGTGGATGCTTTGGACATGGAGTTGCGAGTTTCCAAGTAGCAGGAGATCTGTGTAAATTGAGTCCCATCAGCTGGGATTTGTTTACTTATTTTAGATGAAAAAAAATTTGAAACTTGAACTTGGCCACCTGCTTTTATTCTCATTTCAATTTATGATTCTGAGTTTGTGCACTGCCAAGAAAATCAGGTTTGTCAGAGAAAAATAAACAGGCCCCAGATCTCCTAACAGGTATTTCCTTAAACAAAGAGGAGCACAACCTGATTAATAGAGCCTCTCTCAGACTAAATTCCAATTGCCTGAAGGTCCTTGTCTTCCTTCATCTTTATCTCATTAGGAAAATTGTTCTTTCCTCCCAGACAGGAACCTAGCCAAAATTAATTTATCACCTTCAGGCCATATTAATATGATTTCTTCTGTAGTTGAACATGAAGATGATGCCCAGATTCTGCCTGATACAAAATATATTTGCCTTGTCACCTCTCCATGCCAGTTCTGAGCTAAATTTCTGTCCAGGGAGAAGCAGTTAGTGTCTCAAGACTTCATTATGCTGTACACTGAATTTTGGTGATGAATTACCGTTGCAGTTGTAATGATCTTGGAAGAGATAGAGAAGAGCTGAGAACAAAGCTGCTTCCCAAAGACTGTGGTTAGGGAATTGAATTTCAGAGCAAAGAAAATGAGTAAGAAGACAAAAAAATCCTTTCTCTCAAATACAAACTCAACTTTTCAGAGGTTAGTGATACAGCACTAGCATAAACTTTGTCCATCACTTCATCATAGTAAAGAGGGGAATTAAATTAATATGGTTTTAAAACATCAAAACCTGAATCTGTGTTATAAGGCAGAGAAATGAGAAATAGAGCTAAAGGAATATGTTAAGTTTGGTTGTACAAAATTTAAATGTACCAAAAAAAATTGATGTAAAAAATCCCTAAAAATTTGATATAGAAAATCCCTGCATGCTAAAAATCACAGTAACCTCTAGAGAAAGAGATAGATGGAGCTCAAATTCCTCTGTAACCTATGAACAAAATATGTAGGATTAGAATTTTTTAAAAATTTTGTGTAATATTAAAAATGTGTATCATGTCTGGTCTTGAAAAAGCAACATCCTATTTGGTCTTTGTAATTTTGGGAGTCCTCTGAAGTGAGAGAATACTTGATTACAGATGTATCTGGAACATTTTGTGTCAAACAAATAAAATCTGTGAATACTCTTAAGTAGTGTTCCCTCAAGGAAAAAAAAAAAAAGGTTGAGCTAATTCTTGGTTTGTTTTCTATATAATGCTGGAAGGCCTTGATCAAAGGAAAATTTCATAGAGTCTAATCAGGATATATGATAATAACTGAATCTGGAAATGTCTTTTTTGTCCCTCTTGTCCATGTTCCTTTCCATGGTCCTCTAGATATTGGAGTGCATTGGTTCTGCATTTGATTATTACCTGCAGGATGTTTTATTGTTTCAGCTGCGATCTGATACTCCTTTTAGGCTTGAGTTTTTCCCCAAAGAAGATGGGTATGTTTTGGTAAATGACAGTGCAGCTTTAGAGAATGCTTTTAACCAGATACACTTTCTCTTTAGTTGGGCCAGTTGTCTCCATTACGGCATTGCAGATTTCAACCACTTGAAAATCCACAGCCAGCTAGTTAGTAGTGAGGCATCTCACTGGAGGCTGTGTCTCAGTTGGAAAGGAAGGAGCTTTTTTCTTTCTCCTAGAAAGCTGAGTAGAATGCTGCCTGCTGCCACAGGCCATCCTTGCCTGGGTCCTTCCTTCCTTCCTTGTCTCAGGGCCAGTGAAGGGTACCTGATAGACAGGTGGGAGGATGTTGCTGCCTTCTCCTCCTGCACGTGGCTGAAATTGCTTGTAGCCCTTCTCCTTTGTTACATTCTTTAGTCATCTTCCTCCCTCAAAAGATGTCTGTGGATGGCATCACCACAGCTGAGTTTTTCTAAACCTCCAGCTGGTCCCTCTGCAACAGGAGGGCTATTAGAAAGGTGTGGTGTTAGCCTCACTTTTGACAGTAGTACTTCTTAAAATTTTATTACTCTGCTGAACACCCATCATGCATATTATTTACCTGAGGCGATCTGACTGTACATTTATTGCAATGGAGATATCTGAGAGCTGAACTATAGCAGCATTTTAGAAATACATGGATCAAAGGGGAAGACCTCAGGGATATCTCTTAAGTGTAAGAGTATGACCAGGCATAGTTGGGTCAGCCTGATTCAGCTGTGGGCTGAACAAGTCTCTGCATTATTTCTATTGTCTTTACTGCAACAGAACCTGGCTTGTCCCTTGCACTGCACATATGCAGTTAGGATTTGTCAGAATCCAAACATTGGCCATCACAAAGAATCAGTGTTGGTTTTAAGAAAACCTTTATCTTCTTTTTTCCTTAGAACAGATACACAGTTTTTAATAGTGAAATATGTGAGACTTTGTATCCTTCTTGGTATCTGATTTTGGTTATTTCTTCTACATGTAGTACACTTTTAATTAATGGAATGGAGCAAAGTACTGGAGCTGACTGATTTTTTTCAGTCAGGAGAGTGCATTTTTTACTTTCATTTAAGAAGTTTATTTCACTTCTTTCCTTATTTTGGAGGGTTTCTTGACTGACCCATAGAGTTTATGAGTAGTTAGGTGTGTTACTTGGATAGCATAGGAGAATCACTCATGTATGGTGTGAGAGTATGATGACATGATGTGTAAGAGTGTCTTTTTTCAAATCTCTGAGGTGGGATTGTTAAAACACCCTTAAACTTGAGCTTGCTGTATTAAGCTTATTAAAACAAGTCTATGTGGGTTCACAACTTACATTTTTTTGATTAAGAAAATGAGATGTCTTTTTAGGTGAGCAGTGCTTTACTTTGTGTGATTCCCATGGCTCCTGTGGAAACACAGTTGAGCAGGAATGTTGTTTGCTGGTCAGAATTGTAGGTTGCAGGTTTCAAAATCCAGTTGAACAGCCTGTCTACAAAAGGCTTCAGCATTCCTTCTGTATTACTACACTGAATATACACACAGAGTTCAGCAAAGAGCTGAACCTCCTTGGATAACATTGCAATTTTGTGAGCTTGTTTATGGTTTTCTGTACTTAAATTGAAGTGCTTGCCTACAGAGAACCTTTGCTTAAACAAAGCAAAGTCTAAGGGTGTGAATACCAATACTCAGTAATGTGTATCTTGCAGTAATCAAACAACTTAGTAATAAATGTAAATCACTTCTTTTGGCAGTATATGGCAGCTGGTTGGTTGTGGATGTACCTTAAGTTGAAAAACCTAATAAAAGGAGGTATGCTGGTGGACTGGAATCTGACTGAAATGAAAGAAACTGGCTATACTTATATAAATTTTTAAAATAAGCTAAAGGGTACATTGCCATTATTGTAAATTTAAAAAAAAAAAAAAATGGTAACCAGACAGCTTCTGAAGGCTGCTTCTGTATTGAATCTCATCTCTGAATAAACTCACTGGGACTTTAAAGACAGGGACATGCAGGATAGTATTTCACTGTGCTCTTAGCTCTGCTCCTCAATAAAGGAAACTTAAACCTCTCCTGTGAACCTGTAGTCTCCTGCAAAGAGATGATTGTCGCTGAATGTTTCTGCTGCATACTGCAAGGAATTCCTTGCCTTGAAATTTGTGGAAAAGGGAGAGAAGTACTCAGAATTTTAAGGTTTACAAAAACTTTTTGAGGGACAAGGTGTGGTGGCTGTACCTATAAAATATTAAGAGCAGTCCAAAAACCTAGTGTCTTGTCAGTAAGGAAAAAAGTGTATTTATTTACTTAAATGGATGTGTTGATTGGTGAATCGGTTTATGCTTAATACAGGATTTTTAGCACTAAGCAAGTAATGGAATCCTTAATTGTCCTGTAGTATTGGTGAAATACTAGCTCTGTGAGGAAAGCAAGCAAAAATCATATGTGTTCTTTGCCCAACATCATTTTTAGGGTAAATTATGAACTTTTCATTTTGAAAAGTAAAGCTCTGTGAACCAAGCCATTTGACATCCAATGGGAGCAAAGTCTTCTCAGACGGCTTTGCCAGGGAGAGGTAATAACCCCGTAATGTTTTGGATGCCTCCCCACCCCACTGAAGTAGGTGCACAAAACTTAGGAATGCTTTCCAAGTAAGTTACACCTCTGGCAAACTTGTGTAATTTAATCTTCAGCAGCAGTTCTGCTGACTGCCAGGAGTGGTTTATATATCCTGTAACTTGGCAGTCTCTCTGGTTGCATCTACCTATTCTCTGGCTGGCAAAGAGAAATCAAATGTTCTGCCAGCAAAGCACAATAAACTTTTGCTAGTCTATTACAGGCATTTGCAACAAAACAAGGGGATATATGAAAAAATAAAACCTGTTGTGTTATCAGTTGCTTTAGCTAGTACACTGTATTTACTGGCATCTCCAGGAAAACATGCCAGCTCAATGAGGTGAGATGCTGCCCCTTTAAGGAAATGAAGGAAAATGTGTGCATGTGTATTTACAAAGAGTGCAAGAGCACAGCAGTATCACCCCATCTGCACATGTCACTCATGAAGCTGCCCATGGACTGCATCTCTTTTTGCTGCTGTCACCAAAAATGCACTGTGGACAGCATTTGAACACTTGTCAGAGATGTGCCTTTGTAAGCAACTTGAACTTCAGGTAAATTTTAGACATTACTGCTAATAATCCCCCTCTCTCACTGCTGCTGTTTATTGTTAGAGAGTTTGTACCTGCATATGTGAGCTTTTACAGAGCTGCTGAGGTTGTAGGAAAAGTAGGGAAGCTCCAGAAGTGTTGGTGTACTGAGGTGGGATGATCTAAGGGTGTTGATAGGAAACAGCTGCTGGACAGATTTGCCCTCCCTGTCAGTTTGTTTCTGATTGCTTAATTACCAGTTCCCTTGGCAGAAGTTTGTTAGGAAGTTTTTTTTTACCATATGACAACAGACTTGTGATTCGTGCTGTAATAGGGTTAAAGGATATGTGTTATTGTTCATGAAAAATAGGTGTACAGGTTGTTTACTTCCAGAGCACCATAAAAGCAGCAGATAGAAAGTTGTGAGCAGGATTGCCCAGCTATAGGGTACCCTGTCTGCAAGCCTGTTTAATATTTCAGTTTGGGGTTTTTTTCCCAGTTTTGTAAATGTACTTGGGCAGAGCTAATTCAAACACAGGCAGGTGACTTGAGTGAAGATCCACCCTGGCAGACTAAACTTTTTGAAAGACTTCTTATAGGGGAGCCAAGTGGCAAGAGGAGCAAAATGGGAGTTGTGAGGGTAGGATCCTGCAAATCAGCTTGATATGGCTTCTCTGTGCATTGGATTGAAAACACTTGGTTGACTAAAAGCTGAAACAGAAGAGAAGATGATAAAGTCTGCCTTTGTAAAAGTATTTGGATTGAACAGCTTCCGAAATGTGTGAGATGCTGTTGGGTTTCCTGTTTACATTTCAAGTGTTTAATAACTTTAAGTGAAAATACCCAAGTTTAGCCCTGAAGAATTGTTCAGCTCCTTTTTATCTAGATTTCAGTTTAATTTTCAGAACTAAAGTTCTTTGCATTTTTGAGATGGTCTTACTATAGTAAAAAACAGCCAGAGAGTTGCAGTTTACCTGTACCCATTTTGAGCAATTTGTGTTTGTGAATCTGTGTTTCAGGCTCAGTCTTTTATGTGAAGCAAATTAGTTTGTAAGATGTTACATTATGAATTGCAGTCAGGTTTTAATGTAAATACTATAGTAATAAAATTGTTCAAACTATTACCATGGTAAAAACATCTCTTTAGTGTCTAAAGTCAGGTAAAAGTGGCAGCAGGGATGTGAATAACTTGCTTTGAATGTGCGTGGGGGGCCAGTTTAAACATTGCAAACGTAAATATTATTTGTTGGTGGAATTCCATAGTCACTGCTTGCTGTGCAGTGGTCATCTGTTGCATCTGTTGTTTTGGTTTCATGAATTAACAGTATATTCATTTGACTCATAAGGAAAAATACCAATACTGTCGTACTTTTGAGTGATTCCATGTGAGTTCGTAGCACAGCAGCTGTTGATACCCAAAAATCTGAAATCAGCAATAAATTTGTGCTTTCATTTAGTAGGAGAGCAGAAGTGGCAATTAAAATTCTTATGATATTTTAGACTCATAAAATGATTTGCTAATGCGTATGGTTTGATTTGTTGGTATTAAGTAAAGTAAGAACTTGTTGTTTTGCAATGAAATGCATAAAATAATTATTTTTATGTAGTTTGAGCAAATATCAAAATATCAAATGCTGCAGGAATTCTTTCATATGTTTACTTAAGCTTTTTAAAATTTATTTTTCTCATTAACAGTTTACTATAAAATGTAACTAACTGATGAAATTCATACAATATGTAATGTACATGTTTGTTTTAATATTGGATCTGTGATCAAATTTTTCTTCCCTCTCGAAGTAAGATGAACTTAATATAGGAGGAACTTAAGTTAGTGTTGCTGTTCCTCATGGTAAGTTTGTGACAGTTTTGTTGTTCAACAGACATCACTGAAAATTGTAGTCTTTTTTTACTGAGACAATGTAGCATGCAAGATTTCTCTGATGTTTTGTAATTTGTTGCTTTTCAGATTTTTATCTTGCTAATAACACTTATCCTAACAAACAGTTTTGAAAAAATCATTTTAGAAACTAAAATCATGTTTCACTAGACAGTGATTAATATCTGTGACCTTTATTTTTGTATCAGGAACATAAATATACACTTTTTTCTGTGTCAGTCATTGTCTAAGATTTCATCTTTGTTCTGCTTTCCATTACATACCATGAATTATATGAAATTAATTTAATCGCTACTCCAAACAGAAATTAAATGTGCCCTAATCCAGAGTTACGTTGTTTGCTTTTACAACTGTAAGTCATAAGTAATTAATTTTCCTTGGAAAATTAATTCACTTACCATTCCCAGTAGCATCATATGTTGACACAGGGTTATAGATAGTTTAATATTTTTGTTCAGCATGTTGGCTTCAACTTTGGAAGACCTTAAAGCAAAACAAATTCAAATTTACTCAACTGTATATAATTCAGGGTTATTTAAAGTGAATGTTGTCTTTATTGCTGTCAACCAGCTGATGATGATGATTCTAAAATTATATTCAGTCTTCCAGAAAACTCAAGTCTATGGACATATGTGATTTATTTCTCCAAAAGCAAAAAAAGTGTTTCATATCATACGTTTGGATAACAGGACCAGTGGAATGCCATCAGTAATAGAAAAATTTAGCTCCATGGAGAACATAACGATATATTACAAAGCCTTGGGCTAAGAAGCTCTGTTTTTCAACATACCTCGTGTTGCTTGAGATATTTGTAGGATTCGGTACTCCTCTTGCACTCAGAAATCTCCTCACTTGCCTGACTTTGGAATGCTGTTTTGTTTTCTGTACAGAAGGGCATCTCCTTGCAGCTCCAAAGGGCATCACGGGCACTCGTGTGGGTGGCCCAGTTGCCCACAGCTGCCTATCCTTCAGAAATGGCATTGAGTGGCGTGGGCCACAAGTCTTCCGGAATGAGAGAGGCAGCTTTTGAGTCTAATCTTTCAAGTTTGCCAAGAGGACCTCTTTCTTTTCTTTCTTTTTTTCTTTTTTTTTTTTTTTATTCTGTGCAGCTCCATAAAACATGGTGTTTATTACTTTGGTTTATTTTTATTTATTTAAGTCTCCCTGCTGAAACTCCAGTGATGGCAGTGTTGCAGTTCAAACAAGCAAGGCTTATTTTATAAATGTCCCTTTGTGAGTTGGTGGCTGCATTTTGCCTGAATGCAGGGGGTCGGTATCAGTGGCATTTAATTTAGAATTTTGGAGGTGGAAAGTAGAAATTGACATTTAATTCCAGTGTAAAGTTACTGCTAGAACAGGCATAAAAATATTATTGCATTAGCAATCACAGGAAGAAAATAAACTATGAGCACATTAACAATATACAGTCATATGACAGACTTGTATAAAATAGAGCAGTAGATAGAGGAAAATAATTTTTCAGATGCTTTTTTCACCGCAATACATTTTATTGAGTATAGAGTGTATAGAAAACGTATTCAACTAATAGAAATAGGTCCTACTAATAGTGCCAGCACAGGTAAATTTATCTGTACACAGCAAAATTGTGCATAGATAAATTTTATCACACGTCTCTTATACATGCACATGTGTTCATGCAACATTGATGAACTTGTTGGCAGAAATCTCCATTAAATTCTCTATCTGTTGCTTTCAAATTCAATTATCTTGAGCCTCCCTAGCCTACATAAGACATTTAATGCTGCTTTGTGTATGTATTAATGTAACAGGTCTCAGTAGCTACTGCTAGCTGTTTCATTATTATGGCTAAACTACTTTAAAAAGACTTCACTATGATACTTAAAAATACAAAGTGTCCTGCAAAAAAACATCTGGTGAATTGAGTTTGGTCACATACTTCTTGACAGTCACGTCTATGAGCGAGGCTGTGTCCTACCCACCGCACCAAGCTGTTCTTGTGCTCCTTACCAGGGCTGCCAGCTTGAACTAACTGCAACTCTTGCCAAGCCTGCAATTGTGCATTTCTTCATTTTCCCCTGCTATGTGATAGGGTGCACTTCCCATCTCAGGAAAATGAGAAGCAAGAACCAGCTTTTCTTATCCTTCTTGCTGGAGCTTTTGCTGTTCATGGGTATGAGCAGGATGCTCTGGATGCCCGCCCCGCTGTATCAGGGTTCTTTTTAATTACCCTTCTGTCCTACTCTTATCTGTGTGCTGCATGTAACAATGTGTAGCCTATGAAAAATCTTGGGAGCCAACCAAAAGCTGTTGCTGTTCTTAAAAGTTTCTTGGCAGTGAGAGTTTGTGTTTTTGTTGGGAATATCCTCATTCATTTTATGATGACAATGATTGTCTAAATTTGTAAGAAAAATGATGATAAAACAATTATTGTTTAAAAAGAATCTGCAGAAACTATTCCTTCAGGCAAAATTTATATTTCAAGCTCAACTGTAGTTTTGGATTAGATAATTCAGAGTTGGCACTAATTTTGAAAAAAGCACTGAGCTATGGGGTACAACAGGAAAAGTCCCAAGACGCTTGAACAAACGTGTGCAGTGTCTCCTAGTGTAAGTGCCTGGCTCTTCGGAGGCCACCAAGAAGTCTACAGTGATTGACGGGCATTCTGGCAGAGCTTTTTTT
>VZRX01019220.1:119697-162206 GCA_013398075.1 Notiomystis cincta | reverse complement strand
TTTTTTTCCTCCCCCCCCCCCCCCCCCCCCCCCCCGCAACAGTGTTGCAGTCAGTCAAAGTGTATAGACAAAGCTGAGTGAATACCAGTTTCCCCAGTACAGGGGCTATTTTTTCAGGAAGTCTAACTCAAACCAGATGTTTTGCTTAGACCTAGAGTTTGTTGCTGCCAAGCATCTCATCAGAGGTCAGAGTTCTGGGCTCAGGGCCCTGCTAGAATTCTTTCACAAATTGCTATTCGGTGAGGTTTTAATCCTAATGGAAAGAATAATGTGCTTGTAAAATCTGCAGTTATTACAAACACAGTATACATATTGTGGACTTCAAATGACTACATATTTCATTCCCATAAACAGGGAATGCAGATGAATGCAGTGTGTAATAGTTTTAGACATTCAAACTTAAACCAAGTATATAGTTTATACTACTGTTAACCATTTGCATTCTTAACACTCCTGTAAAATGAATAGTAATCTTGACTAACAATTGGCAGCTCAAAGCAAAACAAAATGAAAAAATCTCCAACGTGTTTTGACTTGTAAGCTGTTTCCTGAAGTAAATAGTAAATGCTTTTGAGAATGTTCAGAAACACTCTGCTTGCTAAGGCATTAGGTTTGGCACAGTTTGTTTCTTTTCTTCTTTTATTTTTTCTTTCTCAGTTTTTAAATGGCTTGGTAGCAAGATTTTATAGTCTAGTTAATCTTGCTTCAGCTATTTCTTCATATAGCTAATTATTCACCCCAAAACCTCAGACTTGAGCATATATGCTCCAACTTACTTTAAAAAGTATGTGGGTGATACAAAGTGATAAGAACCAGACTTAGTGATGAAAAATCTCACTGTATTTTTGTCTTCTTGTTGTGAGCAGTATTGATAAATTTCTGTTTTGATTCTACTGAAGTGGACTTTGAGTGTAAAGAAAAATTCTAAGGTAACTGTGGTAGCGAGCTGCAGCCTGCAGCTAGAAAATGCTTCTCGATGTAATACGAAGATTAAGATTTGGGATATCAGAAATTAATGTATTCTATAGAAAACAGTGCTGTAGTGTGATACTGGATGATGTAACTGATATCTTAGTACAGTGATGTTATAGTGATAAATTGCTTCAGTTTATTTTGTGTAGCGTCTTATTTTTCAGTGAATGCTGCTGAAGAATTATGTTATTTCCAACTCTTCAGTATGTCCAATTACATTTAATGTAACTGTGCTGTTTCATCACATCCTCATTTGTGATTTTTATGTAACTTGGAAATACGTTTTCAGTTTGGTGAAAAGCATAACTTAAGATAAAGGTGTTGTCACTGAAAAGAGTGAACATTTTCTTGTTTGTGTGATGGTCGTACTGTGTGATAGTCACGCTGGAAGCAGGTAAGTATGTCTGTGTCAATACTCTAAATTCTGAGACAAGCTGAGGTGCTCATCTACTGTGCAATTAATTCTATTATTACTTGTTTATAATAAGAAAAATTTATAATGATACCACTGTGCAGGTGTTACTTTTTGGAGAAGGGACTATCATATTTAACTCTTCACTAAGCCTCCCTATTGATTAAATTTGTTTCATGGCATTGAACGTGGAGATTTGTGAAACAAATCACTGCTATATCAGTCAGGTTGTTGAATAAGAAATTGATGAATCCCGTATTTGGACAGGAAATTCATTTTCAGATGTGGTATGCATCTTTCAGATGGTAGAGAAAATGTCTTTGTTTGTGACATGTTCTTTAGAAAGGAGAATGTGGCCAAAGTGATTTTAGTAAGCTGCTCTTCCATTGTAATGTACACTTGTATAAACAATATTTTTTCCTTAGTTTATTAAATAAATATGACTTATTTATGTTTGGATGTCCAGAACTGAATTGGAAAACCTGTGTTCTCTCTGTGGGTGGATCATAAGTTTTAACTTTGCTCTGTTAGAATCTGCAGTTTTATTAACGGAAAGTATTTCAATTGTTTACTAAACACATAAACTCCCCAAAAGACTTATATTGCAAATTGGATGATCTTAGTGCAAGCTGCTACCTCAAGGTGAGAAAGCCAATACTGAACATGTTATGAAATTAATACATACAGGCTAATCATTCAGATACAATGAGAAAAAGTGGAGACAAACTGCAGTCTTATAAGAGAAGCTTTTTCATATTAATGAGTTTCCATTTGCCAATAATTCTGTCATTTGTAACTTGAATCATTCATCACCCTTGCAAATGGTTCTTTCAAGACATTATTTGCAATTTTGTCTTGTGTTTTTGTCCTTGATGTTGTGAAAATGACCGTCTACTGTTACAGGAATGAAAAGAGATCTCATTCAAACATCTTTTGTGTTTCCACTTTCAGTGAAAAATGTTTTTCAAACCTGCAGCTGGTTATTTCTGCAGGAGTTCCCACTTATATTCAGGTTTGATTGACATTTTGAAATGGCAGCTTTTCATGAAAAGCTGTTAACTTGTAGAATTTGGTTATGGTACTAAGACAGACTGACTTTGTTCTACTGTTGGGGCCTGTCCAACCTAAACACAACCCTGCATCTGAATTTAATAGTGCTACTCAGCACAAGGAGTGTGAGCGTTTTTCTTTTTTCATTTTTCTTTTCTGTTTTTTTAACACTGTTGCTTCTGATGTGTTTTTGAACCTGACCTGATAAGTACTCATCCTGATAGCTTCTCTGTCAGTAATTGGATTAATTGGCATTCCCCCTTCTCCCTCTCCTGGGCTAGCTAGGAGAAGCTAAGTTGTGTTATAATTTCAGTGATGGAATATATTTTCATTTTACATAATGAAAACAAGTGGAAAATGTCTTTAATGACTGTACAAATACTAAAGTGTCTGTCTTGAGATAAAAATTACTAACTGCAGCATTTTTTATTATTATTTATTTTTGAAATTTTGGGTATGAGGGAAAGCTTATGGTATTAACAATTTTTCTGAGCATTGATTACTGATGTAATTTCTAGTAAAAAACTGAGAAAGCAGTGAATAACATAAATATTCTGTTCTTGAGTTTACTGAGTTTGCTTTAATATTATGCCAGGATGTTGAAAGTAGGAAAGAGAGAGACATTATGCAAAATCAGTTTTCCTGTGTGTTTCTTGTCAAGTTTCTAAATAAGGATATAAAGTACCCATATACATTAGCTGAGACGGAAGAGGAGTATTTTTAACTTTGAAAGAGATTACTATTAATGTAAGGGAACTGAAAAAAGTAGAGGTCCAAGCATCTGGCACTGGATGGATGGTTTTACTTGAGTGTGAGAAGTAAAATAAGAGAAAATATTTGGGGTTTTCTCGAGTTTATCTGTACAGTCCTATAAGAGTAAATTTCTGTGATTTGTATTTGGGAGCATTTAAATCTTGTTTTCTAAAGACATGAGTAATAGTGCAGTTGATTACAAATAGTCCTAAATTGTTGAGCTGCTGATAGAGTAAAAATATATTATTTACTATATAGTTAGAATTTCTGGTCAACTGTTCTCTAAACTACATAATTGCTTTTATAAAACCTTCTGTATAGATTTGCACCTGCCCATGGTGATACACAAATTGATATATTCATCCACCCCTATGCTTCTGTTGTTTGCTTAGGATGGTGAGGTGGTAATGTGAAATATGTCCTTATGTCTCCTGGGATGTTTGTGATCTGGCACTGGTACAGCCACATTTTGGTTAATATTAAAAACCACAGGACTTCTTGCAGTGAAATAAAATATTATTTGCTTCATCCTTTTCTTTAAAACGATCTAGACTAAGTGAAAGTGAATGTTTTCTCAGGTGCCTGTTCTGTAGTTTCTAAATTTTAAAATGAATTTTTGAGCCCCAAGCAGAAGATAACCAGTGCTTACAGTTCTGTTCTGTAATTTTGTATGAGTGCTTGTGTGCTTCACTGAGCTCTCAGAGTAGAAGCATTCTAGTTGCCACCCAGGCATTGCTGTTAAGAACTAAGACGTGCCACCTCTGTTCCTGCAAGCAAAGGCAGGATACGTGGGTACAAGCTCTTTGGTGTACCCTTAAGGTCACTGTGAAATAGTAGACCAATTGAATTAAATGGCAAACTGCCCACTGACTTCAAATGGAGCCAGGATTTTGCCCTTTAACTCTATCAAGCCCTAAGGGCAAGCAGATTTCATTCTTAAACAGCCCTGAAGTGGCAGTGCTTCAAAGGAAAGTTGAGCTGTTGTGAAGTTGGACCTAAAGGGTGCAAAATGCAGAGGGAAGGACTGGGGCCTTGAGCTGCACTTGGAAGTACAGGGGCTACAGGTAAATGGCTACTCTCTCATTGGATTCTGTGAAACATGATTACCCTTTTGAAATGCTGTCTGCCATGTCATTTGCTATGGGGATACATTCTTTTCATGTATTACTGATTGCAAATAAACGTTTCTTAATGTAAAAATAATTAGGAGAATACAGAGAACAGGCGAGACTAACCAACATGCAATTGTTTCACACTATTCCCATGCATACTAACAAAGGTTGGATTTTTTTAGAACTCTTCAGCAATAGGACTTAACATTTAAAATTGATTTTTTTTTTAAATTTCATATTTAATGGCAACTTTTTCTCATATTCCTTCTTTAATTATCTGTGGTAAATTTTCAGTAATGTGTATGATCATTTCATGTGACATCTTTTTCTTAAAGAAGGGTATGTTAAGACAGAATGTTTATCCGAAACACTAGTGATTTGCAATCACAGAAATCTTGGCTTGCAAGTTGAAATTTTAATGAAAAACATTCGTTTCAACCAGGTAAGCAAACATTTAGGGTTTTCAAACTCACTTGTTTTACAAGAACAAGTGTTGTTCTTATTTGTAGTAGTTTAAGTACTGTATGTTATTATTACAGACCAAAATAAAAATTCTTCTGTGAACCTGGACTTTCTCTGGGGTTGACATGTTTATCTGGACAGAGGAATTAAGTAGCCTTCTAATATATATTTTTTTTTGCTCTTCCTCTAATTAATTAAGTGATGATACTTCAGTTTTACTTCCTTAGCTTGTATAGAAGCATGCTGTGAATGAAAATTCTTGTACCTGTTTGCTCCTTTAAGATTAGCATAAATTTAGACATCAAAAAACCTCAGGGTAGGTGGGTTGATTATCTGGACAATCTTTGTAAGTGTTAAACTCCTCCCTATATGTTTGAGTATTTTTTCTTCACCTTTTCTTCCTGCTGTAGAGTTGTCCTTAATTTTATTTCAATTTGTCTGATGGATGTAATGAACTGGAAGCGGGGGGAAGTAAAGGAAATGTTATTTTTGTTACATCTCCTTAAATTTCTGTCTCTTTGGTGAAAGAGGTCAGTGACAAATCCATTTATTCCTAAATTATAGAGAAAGGCTACCTTTAATCTTAATTAAAGCTGTTCTAAATCAGTGTTCCTGAGCATGCTCTCAGTCTTGTCTTCTTAGAAAAGTGTAAGTTGGCAGGGACCTCAGCCTCTGCAACTGCTTCTCTCTCTGGTGCTGTAGTAAAGCTGTGTCGATGGATGGTGTGGATGTATGTATGTTATGGTGAATAAATAGGTGAGGGATATCTCAGGTAAATCTGGTCCTGCCATAGCTTTTCCTTACTTACCTGAGGGCCATTGTTAGAAGTACTTTATTGTGAGTAGTGCTGTTACAGAACCCAGACATTTTGCTGGAAGATCTTCTAAGTGTGGATAAGAAGGGTAATGGTACAGTTACTGGCATGAATGGTGTGCAAAAGAGTATGTCCATGCTCTTTATTTTCATAGCATTCCTTCCCTCTGGGTGCATGTCATTAGTGTCTCTCTTTTATCACATCCTGAGATCTGATCCAGCATTGCTATTACGAGGTACCATATAATTTCCCAGCTCTATTTAAGAAGCCATTATGCTTCTTCCACAATCTCTCCTGAAAAGCTAGTGTCCCAAGTAAATGGCATATCTTAATGTGATGTTGGGATTAGTTTTCCAGGGCTTTGGGAAGGAGTTTGCTAAGGCTTCTATCTCTTGGAGTGTCTGCATCCTGGGTAAAATACCTTTCAGAATGTGTTTTTTTTCTGTGAGTGTGTTTTTTGCCTATTTTTCTCGCAGTCATAAAATGTCCCATAAGTAGGACAAATAGAAAATAGATCAATAAACTCCTTACAGATATGAATGCTTCATGAAACCTTTGAATCAATTGAAAACGAGAGTAAATACTAGGCAATAGTCTTCTGAAAATGACAGCATGGATTTAGATGTGTGGTATCTGAGGAGAGAGTAGGCTGGAACTGGACTGTATTACAACACTCTTGTATGTGACAAAGGAAAGTCATTGCTGAAATTTCAGGCTGCTGTGTAGTAAGTTTTGCATAGTAAACTTTTTTGTGTTTGTTTTGAGTTAGTAGCTATTGAAAATGTTCTAAAGCTGCAGGTCTCCAAGAGAACTCTTTCACTGTCTATGACTTAAAGACAGAATTTCAGATGGAGAAAATGCATATTTTAGCACAATGAGGTGCAGTGTGTGCAGAGGGCAAAAGGAAGAAATTAAACTTTCTTGAGAAACTTGATGAGGTATCCATTTCTTTTCTGAAGCTTTAGAATTGAGTGATGAAGAAGACTGAGAGTATTTAAAGAAGATATCTGTGCATAAGAACATCAGTTGTAGCTTCTTGTTTGTTCCAAGTATAAATTTCAAAACAGCCACTGTGGCTCGAAGCGTTTTGTTTTCTGTTGAGAAACAGAAGAAGTAATTACTTCTCTCATTTGATGTGACATCATTTATGCCTCTATGTGCAATGCTCTTTGATTATCCTAACTTACCTGTTTTTCAGTATACTTTAGACAAGGTTTCTGTACCTCATACCTTGAACCTCATACCTCATAACTTGAACCACTTGGATGTTTGTTTCCAGTTCTCTTTTAGATGTATACATGAAATAATAAAAATGTGTTCCTCATAAATCCTACCTAACTTAAAAGGAAAGAAAAAAACCAAAACTAAACAGCAGCAACAAACAAAGAAACAAAAGGCCCCACCAACCCCCAAATCAAAATTCAAGCCACTTTTAATTTTTTCACATATCTTGTTTTACAAAGACAGTGCCTCAGGAATATACTTGACTGAAACAGTGTTGGAGGCATTTGTCCTATTTGGTTGTGTATGTGAAGTGGTCTAGTTGATGTTGCTCATGATTAAGACCACAGGAGAACTTGGGGCAATTTAGGACACTTTTCCCACTTCTGGGATTTGACTGTTAAATAGTTTCACATTCCAACTTCTTGTCCAGACCTTAAATCTGTTAATCTGAGGGGACAGCCTAGTTCCACCAAAATCTTGATTCCTACTTGAAAATGACTTATGAAAGAGGGCAGCCTAATTTTTATCAGTGGACTGATGTCAGCACTTCCTCTGGAAGAGAATATAATGGCTTCAGTTCCAGCACTTTTTTATTCCTGCTGTAATAAATAAAGCAATGGTTTAATGAGAAGTGGTTATTGGCTCTAAATATCTTTTACTTTAGAAGCTGTTTTTTAATCATTTTGTACTGGTATGTGGACAGCTGAAAACAAAGATATAAAAATGTTTGTAAGCTGTTCCTGGGCCAAGCAATCAGCAAACACAGTGATCAATGCATGAACATCATAAAATATTGGGGTAGCAAAATGTGTACTATTCACTTCTGGGTAATGATGCTTGGGTTGTAGTCAGGAAATGAAGAATTGTGATCCTTTCTGGTTCATTTATTTCTTTTTTAGTTTAAGAGAAATCACTAAGTTCTTGTGGGTTTGATTTGTCATCTGTGAGACTGGGACTGTTTTCAGGTTCCTCTATCGAAGCAGTGTGAAGTTTAAAGGTTCTGCAATATGTGTGTGACTGTGGAAGGGGAGGTTATTACTATTCTAATTTTAGAATAGCCTAGCAAAACCAGAACTGTTTCTGTAAGCAAATATCTCCCAGAAGTTCTGTCACCTAGAGGTCAAAGTAGTCTGAGTAAAGTACACCAAAACCAAAAGTCACCACTTTGTATCTCTGCAGTACCAGCTATGCATTTTCTGCCACTGAAAGTTTGGAAGAAGTTGAATACTTCTCATGTTTTATGAAGTGACTTCAAAGTTTTTGAGAATGCAGTACTCTAACATGCGGATTTTCTAGACTCTGAGGAGCTACATTTTCCTCTTCACATACTTGACAGCCTGTGTTTTAAAAGAGTGAAAAATAGAGTGGTTTTCTTAAACTTTTCCTCTAATGCTCCTTCATATTTTTGTCTTCCTTGAACTTTTCTTTGGTTTTGCAATCATATGAAAAGTTAATTTTCTAAGTCTACTGGTCTATCTACCATAGAAGTGTGTATTTGTGGGATTGCCTTTAGAGGTGAGAATTGCTTTTGAACCTCAGGTGGTACACACCAAGTCTTTGTTTGGCTGAAACTTGCATCCTCTGTTATATCTCAGTCTGAGATAACCTTGCAGTTTGGGAAGGGCATTAGCTGTCCGTGTTTCCTTTTGCAGGAAAGGGGTGAAGTTGCTTGGGCCAGAGTTAGTGATGATGACTCTCCAGGCAAGCTGCCTTCCCCATCACAACATTATTTGGATGAGCTCCACTCTTTGCATCAGCTTACCCAGCCATGTGCTTTAGACCCCACTGCAAGACTTGCACTTGAGCTTCTTTGCCAATCTTTGTGTGTTCCAGAAAAGGAAGAGTGGCCACAGCTGATCTAAGCTGTCTCAGTTGTCTAATTTCCTATCAGAGCAACTGCTGACTTGTGTGAGGATTCATTGAAAGCTTAATGCCCTAATTTAGGTTGTTTAGAACAACCATCTTTCAGTGTTCTTAAAATACAAACTCTGTGCAGAAAAGAACACCCAATTATAATTTATTCTTTCTTATTTAAAAATTCTGGATTATTTTAGTGGAACTGAATTTGTCAAAGCTGACATACACTGAATAATCCTGTCTAATATTTGATTGATCCATCTGCTACCTCATCTCTTAACTCTCAGTCCTGCAAAGCACAGATAAAAGTGCTACTGAACTTCTGTCCTTTATTAAGATAAAGGGTCATCAGCCAATGATTTCAATGGAGCCTTCATTCTGGAAGTTGTAAGTCATCTGCAAGTGGTGAGCAGCAGACATAAGTGCTGCAAAATCAGAGGTGGTTTTAGTTCCCTTCTTGCTCAGTGACATACCAGCTGGGGGTTGTAAATGTTTGTACAATAGAGAACTCTATTCCCCCCACTTACAAACATTATTAAAACTGAGCCAATAGTGGCTTCTTGGATAAATTTTTTTTTTTAATTAGAATTCCTAATGATACCTGATTTTAAAATTATGGGTTTAGGTGTTTCTATAGTATTAGGTCTTAATTTTTCAAATACTTTATTTCTAATTCTATTATTATGTTTTCCCAAGCTTGTCTAAAACTTTATTTAAGTTTTAGGTCAATTATAAAACAAAAGAATTTTCAAGGGAAGTAGAGGTCAGTTTTTAAAATGAATGATGCTCTGATCTGTGGTCAGATTACAGATTCGCAATGAATGTGTTCATATATGCAACAGTTAAAAGCTCTAACTTGGTAAGTATCTTATAAACTCTATAAGTCTCTAATAGTAATGCAGTTATTATTTACAGATCTTAGAGGATACCTAAGAAATCTTTGTTCCAAACATTTTTTCTAAATTTATTGCGCTACAAAATTGTGTTATTTTACACATTTGCAAATACTGTATTTTTTAATGCTTTTAAGAAGCCTTCTCAAGGAATTTCCAGATCTTGAATATAAGTAAGGACTGTGTTATAAGGGCAAAAAACACAGTTTCTGTCATGGATGCTGGTAAAATAAGTGCTATTTGATTTGTGCTTTTTTTCCTTCTACCTGCTGAGGTCTTATTTATTTAAATTAAAATGTGTCTATTGCAAGAGTACTCAATTGCTGTTTTCAAGTATGGGGTAGTACAGGTAGTGTTCTTGTTTATGCCATTCTACTGGTTCATTTTGATTTCTCACTTTTCATATTATGTTAATTACATTAGCAGTAACAATCATATTTTGTCAATGGTGGTTCTGAAATGTTGCTTGGTTTTGAGAATGACAGAAGTGTTTGTGTTCTTGTTTACTTGTAAAAATTGTCATTGAGAACATTTTAGTGCTGACACATTAGTGCAACTAATTTATTATTGAGACCTGACAACTTTTCAATCTCCTATGTACAAACACTTTTTTAGTGCTATGTATGGAATAGGAAAAGTGCTAAATATATGTTTTAATGCAAATTTTGCTAAGCTTAGTGCAGAACACATTTCTGAAAAGTCATAAGCTTAATATATCATACTGATTTTTTTCACCAATTGCTTACTTATTCTTTTGCTTTAAATATACCTTGCTGTTACATGTAGTGAGTGGTGCTGAAATTGGTTTCATTTATCAAAGATTTGAATGACACAATGGATGCTTATGTATTCTGCTTGTCAAATCCATAAATGCTGCTAACCGAGCTAACTTCTGTTTTTCCACATGTTTCCTGGTTTTCTGTCAGCTTTCAGTCTTCCACGGGTCATTCAGTAAACACTGCTGTGAGTGACATGTTCTGAGTTGCCATATGTCAATCACACTTATTTTCTTTGCTTTTTAGTAAGCAGAGAAAATAAGCCTGCTTTATTTGGGTTTGGCTGTCTTCTGCAGGACAGTGTCTTGCATTCTGTTTTATTCCTAGCTCATTTTTGCTTTCAGCTGGGCTATGGGAGGGGTTGGGAATCAAGGGAGAAGGAGTGTCTGATCAAAGTAAAGGAGGAGCCATATAGAAGGGAGTGAGATAGCAGGAGGATTTGCAATAGTTCTTTAGGCATATTCAGTTTGAGCTGATCTACTTTAAAAAAACTGGGGATGAGGATGGAGCTGAGGAAAGTTGAATTACCTTAAAGCTTTTTTCAGCAAGCATTTTTTTTTCTTCTTAATTGTATCATGACTATTTCTATACAGTCACTAATTCTTTGGGGTGTGGAACTAAAAAACTGCTAAATGTCATTGTTTGGCATCTACATTTTTTCCTAATGGTGGATATGTAGTTGTATTAAATATATTCTCAGTGCATTGCTATTATGAGTAACCTGATGTAGCAGTTGCTAAGTGAGTATACTAAATTTGAGAAAGCCAGTGGGAACAAGTTTCTTTTATCAGATATCCAAGGTACAATAAAATATCCATCAACAATGCTAATCTTTCCTGTACAGGAAATACCCTTAAATGAATTTGTTGTTTTTGTTGTAGTCTTTAATATTTCAACTACCGCGTTCCTCATTAGAGATGAAGGAGAGGAACCCCAACATGAGCTGGAAGAAGCATGTGTATTTATGTACCTCTTGCCAAGCTCCTCACAGCCTCTGGGGACTCCCTTTGCTCTGAGTAGGGCTGGTGGGAACACTTTACCCAGGAGCTGCTGTTCCTCACCTGTCTGCTGCAGGGCGATGCATGGTCACTGACTTCAGACTAAACAAAACTCCCACAGATGCCCACGCTCACCTGGGCTTTGTGACTGCTGTCTTCTCCCTCTATTAGTGCAAGCTTTTTCTTTTTTTCCTTCTCTTATTGTTGAGGGCAACAATGTTCAGGAAGATCTTCACCTGAATATGTTGCCTTTCAACCCTGTGATCTATGAAACTCCACTCTTGATGGTCCTTTTGTTTTATCTTTCTGTAGTGTTGCAGGATATTTGCAGGATATCCCCTATATTTGTAGAGCTTTAAGAACCCCAAAATACATGTTTGGCTTGAAAATTAAATGCAAGGCTTTCCACCTATAGTAATTTGGATTATTGCCTTTGCTATTTATTGGCAAAAATATCCCTCTGCAATCTCCAGGAATGATCTAGCTATAATTGAAATTTGTATTGCTGCTCCTTAGTCACATAATATGCATTGGAGAAAACTTGTACCTGCTCTGGAAAGAGGAAGATGTTTTTGGGTATACATCATTTACTGCTAACTTGCTCGTGTCACAGAAGCTAGCTTTAGAAACCAGACATGTCAGCAAGGGGACTGAATTTGTGTAAAAAGCTTGGCAGTATTACTGCTTCTGTTAGGACATAAGCATAAGTAAATATAAAATGAATTCCAGCAATTTGCAAGTGACTCTAAGCATTTACATGATAAACTGGTGCATTTTTGTTTTCTTACTTTTTAAATATTAGAGCTGACAGACTTCGGGTTTTTTTTATCATTTTCTTCAAAAATCTAAATCCATTTCTTTCTCCTGGGATATTTCAGTAATAATAATATGCTGTTAAAATAAACAGAATTTGGATTTTTGAAACAAGAAATAAATCAGAGTTAAGTGCTTAGGATAACAATATATCCTATAACAATGTAACATTTGGAGAAACCACAAATAATCTTCAAAAGAAATTCAAAAGAAAGTTAAATCCTTTTATCAAACATCAGAGGGAAAAGCTTATTTTCTTAGAATCTAACTGGAAGGGATTTTCCAGAGGATGTTAGAGATGAAATCCCCAATCCTGAACTTTCCGACTTTTCCACCTGACATGTAAGGTATATTTTTAATTTTTTTCCAATTCTGGACATGAAAGGGGGCTTCTCCTTAGACTGTTTCTGTTACTTTAGTCCTGCTGTACTTAAGGGTTTGTTATGAATGCATTTTACTTTGTGGTTTCACAAGGATTTGAAATGAAGCTGATTGTTACAGCACTAGTAATATTTTTCCATTTTTAAAATTTCAAAACGAATTGCCATGGATTGAATCTCTGTAAAATAATATATTTTTGAACTTTCTTTAGGATGTGTTGTGCCACCTAATTTCTCTTTCAGTAAAAGTCATTCCATTTGCACAGTTATACCACATTTTAAAGAAAAAAAAAATAGTGTTTTTCAAGAGGCATGTTGTCTGGTCACACATGCCAATATTAAAATTCATGGATACAGAAGTTAATAGTAGGTACCAACAAAATCATGTTTTATGAAGTGTTAGAAGTCTTTCAGGACTCAAGGTTAAATTGCATTTACTTCATTGAAGGCTGACTTTTGGATTCAAAGGACAAGTGAGGTATAACTTGATCAAAACCCAAAATAGATTGTCTGGCACACAGCTCAGTCTTATTTAGACTGAATGTTGATCTTGTTATAGTACTGTAATGCCGAGCCTGGGTCAGGAGCCTGCAGGTTGCTGCCCAGACTTGAGAACTCATCCCGTCCCCACTGCTTTCTAACCAGCATCATTAATTAGGTCATGTCTGCACTACATTTGTAAGCTCTGCAGGCTACAAATAATTCCTGCTAGACTGTGTTGGAAGGTGCCTTGCTTGGCTCTTGGGCATTTTAAAGTAATAATGATGCCTAGGTTGATTGTGTCGATGTCTACTAATGTTTGTAAACGTAAAGTAATTATTTCAGAATTGCTGTGTGTTGCAGTAGAATTTTAAGCTGTTTGAATTTGTCTTTCAAATACATATGCAATCAAACCATACTTTGTGAATTATGTTTTTACAGGGAATCAGGAAAAGGTTACCAAATGTATCTTAATTATGTGTAGTATTTTTAGTGTTGTGTGGAGGTTTAGTATTACGGAGTTTTTCTCGAGTTGCCAGAGGTAAAGAGCTTGGAGTTGTAATTTACTTGCATGTAAAGCTGCCCATTCTAGCCTAGCACTGGTAATCTAGTGTTCAGGCAAAGTTAGTGTGCTGATCCACCATCTAAGCTCATGCACATGGGCTCAGTACAGCCTCCAGGCTTCGTGTGAGCACTGGCTCTTTGACTTGATAAATTTGCCTGCTGATGACAAATGTATTTTTACAGTGTCTGTACTGGTGTACTGCAGAAATAACTGAGCTGAGAGGCTATTTAAAATACTGCCTTCCTTTTGTGTACATCAACAGGTTTTTGAAACTGCAAAAGGGATTTCAGTTACAGTTGAAGGAGCACCATCTCAAAAAACAGATAGGTTTTTAGTAATGTTAATTATTTCCAGTGGGTGCTTGTAGCTCTTGAAGCTGAGTGAAACAGCAATCCTTGTTCTCTGCTACATACCATATGGCAAGAAAAAGTATTGGGACATAATGATAGAACAGAGTTGTCATGCGTATAATAGACAGGTGTTCTTAAACACTGTTCTTCAGGGGTAAACATTTTGTACCATGATTGATGAAATTACATGAAATGAAGTTATACTGATTTTTATGTTTTATTAGTCTGAGTTTGCAGAATGGTTGTTTTGAAACGTGTGGTATTTTTTCTGGTAATTTTAACAAGTTTGCTATGGACTAACCTGAACAGTAATTGTTACCAGAGATCTAAATAGCAGCCCTTGATTTTCTTCCCTGTTCATGAATGTAAGTTATATTTGAGATACACTTTATAAAAATATTAGAGAGCTGTAATGTTTGAATTTCATCACTGATTGGCAATTCTTTACTGTAGCAGTTTCAATTAGTGAAGTAATTTTCTGTGTCTTGTTCCTTGACTCACTTGGTAACTCCTTAGAAAACAAGTACTAAAATATGGTTATAGTTCCTGACACTTGTAAGGGCAGATTATTTTCTATAGTCTTCCCCACAAAAAGCTCAAAACAAACAAATGTGTAATGCTGTCTGTGAAGCAAGGTGGCTTTGTTTTCTAGAGAGTGATGATAAACAAAAGTTTGCAGATTTTCACTGGACATCCTGCAGCTCATGGCAAGTCCTTTACTTCTGCTGGCCTTAGTTTCCATAAATTGGGAGTATCAGTCCTTTTGGAGATCATCATATAGAATTAAGTCTTCTGCTTCAGATCTACCATTACAGTGAATATTTTAATGGCAGCCATTTCTGAGTACCCTTTCAGTAAAACTTTAGTGACATGTTTGGGCAGTAAATTCAAGATGATGTTTGAAAGTCACACTAGAGGATGTGCTCCTACTTGTTAGACATAGCTGTGATAGCACCTTGTGTGCTTGGCTCTGAGCTTAAAGGCAATGCTGGACAGCTTTAGCAGGGACACCCTCATTCACTGGGGTGTGTTCACAGTCAGTGCTAATATGAAAGTGTTCTATTTAGAAGGATTTGCAGGGGATCAGCTGATGCAATGACCAGTGGTGTGTGAAGGGGTTGTGAGAGGCTGTGCAATGTCAAGTTCTGCATAACCTCACTTGGAAAGCAGCCTGGCATTTTGGACTTGGGCTTTACTTGTGCAGGTTTTATTCTGATGCAGTTAATGCAACAGTTCAGCATTCCTGTCTTTACAAACCAGTTGCAGGGAGTGAGGAGCAGGGTATATGTGTGCTTCTCGTAGTGTCTGACTCATCTGACACCACCCCAGTGCACAAAAATAGCACACAGAAGTATCTAGCATCATCTAACCTCTGATATTTGAGAAGATGAGTGAAACTGTTGGAAGAGTGGAAAACACACTGTACTTTAAACCTTCCTGAAGTGAGAACCTTTTGGCAGTAGGAATTCTTGGCAATGGTATTGAGATAATAATATTTTTAACTACTTTTAGAAACTAGATGTGTAACACTTCTCTGTGCCTTTTTTCAGTGTAAAGAGAGGTGTAAAAATTTCTTCATTATAGCCAAAGGAAGCTTTGATGGTCAGTAGCTGCATCTTGGTAGGCAGGTTTGCCATCTGGAAGGTTTTCCTAGCTTTTACAACTTAACATCATTCACTCACTAAATGTATCTTACTTCAGTGAGGGACTGGTAGCTTAGGGATTGTTTTATGTTTATCCTGTTCTGTCACAGCTGCTTGTTCACTTTATCTGTGCCTTCACATACATGCTGTGATGGTCCACTCCAAGTCACATGACCTTTAAGTGTTGGAGCAATAAAGAACAACTTTTTCATGTCTTGTTTTGGTTTTTTTAATGATGACTGTCAAACAGAAATAAAGTTAAGATGCAAGTCATCTTTCAGAGACCTGAGAGCTTTTTGTCTTCCTGGCAAGAGAAAGAGACAGTTAAGTACTATAGTTTTTTTCAAGATGTATGTCTTGTTTCTCATGAATTTTACACAAACTATTAGAATCAATAGTTTAATTTAATCAAACTTTAGATAAATGCCAGTGATGCTTTTGAAAATGTGTGTCTGCATTTCTTCCATTAGCAGAGATATTTTAGGATGCTTAACTTTTGATTGTGACAGATCCTTTCCTTGATTTTCAGGGAGAACAGTTGGCTGAATTACTATCTAGGTTCACATTCTGCAGGGTGGAAATAAAGCTTCTGCTGAATCAAGTCTCTTCCAAGGAACTCCTTAGAAAGGTTTAGGCCAGATCAATGCATCTCCTTCTTTGCTACACTCTATGCTATAAGGCAGTGACTGTTTTGAATCATGTTGTTCCTACTGAAGAATCATCATCATCTTAAGGAATGAGTCTGAAACTTGGGGAAGCAGCAGTCTACACTTCTCTTTGCCAGGGACTCTATTCAGAGTAGTTGTCTAGAACAAGGTTTTTTTAAGGGGGGCCAAGAACTGCTGCAGTTAATAGAATTTGTTAATATAACTTGTGAAACTGTATAATAATCAACTCTGTCAGTAGCCTTCCCTGAAAGCTGAAGGAAATTGACCTCTGCATTTTTTTTCTCCCTTTGCCTTCCTTCATCACAATGAAAAAAAAAATTTTTATTTGAATCTTTATCTTCCAGTGAACCTCAAATTAAACATTTAGTGAAAAACCTAGCCCATTATTTGGCAGCTGTACATGGCAAAGAAGAGGAGATGTGGGTGTTGTTTCTGAACATTTTATTCTGGTTCTTGTGCTGTATTATATAAATGCATCCTTATATGAGTGTGTGTGAGAGCTGGAAGCCTCTAGCTTTAGTATATTACGTGGCTGGTGCCAGAAGGAGGAGGGAATATATTCCTCATTAAGAGAAGCTACATCTCCAGTAAGTCAGAAAAAATGAAACATAAGACTTCATTTAAGGCTATGTTTTTTTGTTTGTCTCTTTATTCAAAAAAGAAGCTATTATGTTGCAGTAGCCAACCCGTTAGTAAGTAGAAACTGATGTGTGATCTGCCAAGTGCACAAGCAAGCTTTGTGGTTATGAGACCAAGGCTGTTTGCAAATACCAAAACTTATGCATGTACATAGTGTTTTGCATGCAAAATTAATATAGGAGGAGTAATATTGGCAAAACATGACCTTTGTGTTTGTAAGTAACTTTATTATATATCACATCATGAAAATGCATCCCATTGCCATCACCTGAAATAGGGAGCTATGAAATGCATTGCCTGAAGTTCTATGACTGCCTCAGTTATTAACCAGTGCTTGATGAACTACCAGTGTTAGTCGATTGGGATTGATGCTATTGGCATGTTAAATTTAACCGTGAAATCTTTAAAAGATCTGAATGGCTTAGAATGTAAAACAAAGTAATGGATGAAGTGTTTGGTGCCTTGGCTTGGATCCAGCTTGATGTCCTAAATGAATGCATCATGAAACCACAACAGATCAACCCAGATTTACATGAGTGGTGCAGAAGAGCCCTGAAGCTAAGCCAACATAGTGATTGAATTAGCTCCTGCGTTTAGAGAGGCTTCTCCCTCCAGGTCAGACTTCTGAGCACGGATGGGCTCGTGTGGGGGACTCGCAGTTACAGACTCAAGTATGCCTACATTTGGGAGGAAAAGAAATCTTAGAGCTTCAGAACTTTTAACTTTGACAAGTGTGACTGATTTTTCTTTTAAGGGAAAAGGGGGAAACACTGTGAACATTTCTATTAGTGGTGCTTTGGTCAAGGACCTGCCAATCTTCCCAGAAATATCTGTTCAAAATTTGAAACATTTTGTTGCCATGGGGTTGATAAATACCTTATGTATTGCCCACCTTCATACAGTACCTGACTTTTTCTTTTAGTGAATAATAACTGTACTGTAGTGTGATGCTCATAAATGGGACAATTTTGCAAATATCTGTGTGTACAGGTGCAAAAGTGCAGCATTTGTGATCTCAAATTTATCTTTAATAACTGATTTTATAGGTAAATAAATGTCAGATTAAAGATATGGATGACTAGAAGCATTACTCTTTTTGAGTAATCATGTTTTTACTAAAGTTTTGTTTTTGCAAGATACAGAGAAACAGTTATTAAGAAACAATACCGAGATGTGAAGTGTGCCTTTATTCTAGAGATTTGTATCAGGACAACGATGTTTCAAGAGATATTGGGGACATTTAAAAAAATATATTTTACAATTCATGTTTTTAACTGGTACCATCACATAACTACTGTTAAGTTCCAGCAGCTATTTTGTTGAGGTTAGTGCTATATGCAGTGCCTGTTTATGTACACTTTGATACTTCAGTAACCAGATATCTCCATTTTTGTTTCTCAGCATGATGTATCACAGACTTTGCTCAAAGCAACTCTGGACAGTGTGGTTGAAGAGTGTGTTAGCTTTGTAGGAGTTGATATTAACATCTGCTCAGAAATACTATTAAGGTGAGTGAAACATTTTCCTATTCCAGTAATTACATGGCTCTGGATCACAGAGTCTCTGTTTAGTCTGCCATCTGACTCAAGCTCAGCTGGAGCAAACGGCTCTTGTGTTAAACTTCCAATTACATAAAAATGACACAGTAAGACAGTATTTCACTGAATCATTAAGAGTCAAGTTTTAAGGGTATGTGTGATTCTCCAGGGTAAAACTATTCTTCAGAGGAAAACAGATATTTAAAAATTTGGAGCCAACGCTGCAATTTTAGAAAAACGTGATATAAGTAATATGTATTTTTACATGGAGAAAGGGATTTTTAAATGTACTTTGTCTCTCAGAAGGTATTTTTATAGGTACTTCTAAGTGGAACAGGTTGTAAAACTTGGGCGAGGAAAGGAGAAAAGGAAAGATTTAAGGGGAAACTTGAAAAATGTATCCCTTTTTACTGTTTGTTTTTTGTTAAGTAGTTATGCCATGTTTACTTGAAAAATGTTCTGGACTTTATTTTTCTTGGTTAGAAACTAAAAGCTCATTCTCTCTCGAGTGTGTAGAATTCAGTTTTGTTTAGGTGACAAACTCTCAGAAGAGCAAAAGCGCTGCTGTCCTCCTCCATAGCAGGAGGGTAAGGAAAAGAATGTCCATGTTCTTCCATAATATTACTGTCCATACTCAGGAATGAAAATTATATTAGGTATGAAAGTCAGGAAAAATGCATTCTTGCTAGCTCTATATTTTATTTTTTTAATCCCTTAGAATCTTCATCTTTCCATATTTTGGAAGAAGCTCTCTTTCTATTCTTTTTGGTTTTCCACTTTCTCTTTCATGTTCTTGCTCTGCGTATCCAGACCCTTGCTGATGTCTGATTTCTTCTGTCTTACATGCTTTCGGATTTAGATCAGCTTTTAGGAAGAAAGCAAGTGGAAAGCAAGGTACCTAAATGACAAATGAAGCTTTCACTCATAGAATCAGCAGAATAGAATCATAGAATGAGCTGAGTCAGAAGGATCAGCTGTATTGTCATTTCAGCAGGGAGCATCAGCCTGAGATGCTGCTGTGCCTCCACAAAACTGGGAATGTGGGGTAACCCTGTCCAGACAGGGCTACAGGTGGTAACCACACTGTCTAAGTATTTTGTGTGGTCTGATTAACCTGGCTTAGAATTGTTCAAATCTGCTGTTCTGGGTAGATGCAGTCTTAAGTTTCCTTCAGGTATCCAGTTTATGAGATTATCACCCTAGCTAGATGGCAGCCTGAGCAGAGCTTTCTGCTTCTGGTTTTTGATGCATCAAATACACTTCTTGACACAGGGAGGGGATGACACTGCTACAGTATTTGCATTACTGCTGAGTATTGTACTTGAAAGACTTGAGATCATCAGTGGAAAATTCTGGCAACTGTGTGATGTTCCTTTGTCAGTGCAAATAAGCTGGATTTCTCAATATTTCTAAGAAATTTTTGAAGAAAATTCTGTTCCTAATGATTAATATTCTGTCTGTGGTTAAAGGTGTGTCCCTCTAATTTCATTTTGAGCTTTCACCAGCTTTGGACTATTTTGTTAACTTTTGCTTGAGCATGAGAATGATGGAAAGATTTTTTTTTTCTTTTTCCCTGAGATTTTATGACCCTTGCTGATGGTGTTTTTCTAGAAATCAGTTTGTGCCATTCCACAAAGAGATCACTGCTGCTGCTGAATCAAAGCAATGGAATATAAATAAAATACAGAGCCTAGTGGGTGACATTTCCTTCACTAGTGCCATGAGTAACTCTCCACGAGAGCTTTTTTCTCTCTTTTTATGATTAATATACTCCACACACAGAGTTTTAGTCACATGTACATACAGAAAATGTGCAGCAAACCCACTGCTTCCTGAAGGAACCTGGCTAACTACTGTTGCACTTCACAGGTAAGTTCTTGGCCAGGTCCAAGTTACCCCCAGAACAAGTCATGCAGCCTGTTCCCAGCTGCTTTGTATTTCAAGAACAGTTCAGAGGAAAAAACCAAGCTTTGTGGATCAGTTAAATTGTGTGAGGAAGGCAAGCTGCTCCCAGCCACTCTCCTTCTGGGTAGCAGACGTGAGCCCTTCATGTTGGGGCAAGGTGTTTCAGTACCATTGGAAGAGCTGAGAGGGGGCTGTTCTTACAGGAACAATTTATCTCTTCTGAACCCTCCTCCCACGCTGTTTCCTGAAGAGGGCAGCTGGGGGCAGGACATAAGACATGACAAATTGAATTGGCATTACGGAAATAGCCAACAGATCATAAATCACACGTCCCTGGCTTACTAGTTAGGCATGTACAGAACTGGATTGCTGTGCTAAGTTTTGTTGTTTTGTTGACTTGAGTGGATTCCTTCCATAGAACTAAGAGAAGGGATCCTTTTCCAGACAATGCCTTTGGTCTGGGAGTGTATTTGCTAATTTCATAGCAGTTGTAAAGTTTCATAAACCAGATTTTCTATAGGAATGTGTATCCTTGTAATGGGTAGCACTTGCATTAATGACTGTTCAATAGTAATAAAAGTGTTTTGTAAATTTTTTTCTTAGACACATTGCAGGACTGAATACTAACAGGGCTAAAAATATAATTGAATGGCGAGAGAAGAATGGACCATTTATAAACCGAGAACAGCTCAAAGAAGTTAAAGGTTTGGGTCCCAAAACCTTCCAACAATGTGCTGGCTTCATCAGATTCAATCAAGAATACATAAAGACTTTTTGCAGGTAATAGAGATTTTAACTGTTCTGACTAAACTATCTGAAATAGAATGAGAAAACTTTCTCCTTTTCTGCTTTGTATTCACGCTTGAGATTCAAGGAATCCCAGACCATTGTCCTCTGAAAGACAACAAATTAACTTGTTAAAGTCGATGGTTGAAGATAGTTCTTCCTCTGTATAGTTGTGACTTGTTAGCCTAGTCTTCTAAGTTAGGGTTTTGATAATATATAGGTTGAATCAAAAATTTTGCCACTGAATTGGTAAAAGAAATTTGTCATGCAGCTAAGTTGTAATCTGAGCTATTAAAACTTCAGTCTCGTGTTTCAGGTATAGTTTAGAGATCTGTAAATTAATTTAATGTGGTAAAGATTATTCTGCAGAACTTAATGGTAGTAAACTAGTGCAGATTTTTGGAGTTCCAATTTCATTACCTGGAGAGAGGAACTTGAGTAGCTGCCTGGATCAAACTGTGTCTGTGCTATACTCCTGGGCCAAGCAAGTGTGATGTGCCTGTCTTCTGTCCAAAGTATGTGAGGCTTTTTCCCAAATCCAGTTTGTCAACAGTGCGTCATCCTCTTCCCTGTCATCTCATTCCCTGATTCTGTACCAAGTCTTCTACTCTTTCAACCATTTATAGTGCTCCTCTTGACCTTTCTACAACTGAAAATGCCCCTTCTAGTGCCATGTCTCTTCTCCTGTCTTTTCTCATTTCTCTTTCCAAAATAAAGAACCAAGAAAGGGCACAGTGGTAGCGCCATCCCCACACTTTTGCCACTGGCTCTTCTCAAAGAAAATATTTTCCTGGGAAGCACATGGTATTTTTTAGCCAAGGCAGTGCTCAGAAGCACTGCTGTATTCCCAGTTGCTGCTGGCCCAACAGCACACGCGTAACTTCCAGGCAGGACGTGGGCACACAGGGACTGGCTCTCTGCCCAGGTGGAAGGTACACAGATTGGTTGCCCATCTGGCAGGGAGGCACAGGCTGCAGGCCAAATGGTGCTCGCTGTAAGCACCAGAAGACCAAAGAAATTGCTTCCAAAGCTCTATGTGATTGATAGGTTTTACCTTGTACTGATCTGTTCTAGTTTCTCTAGTTTATGCTGCAATACAGCCAATGAAAAAAAGGCTGATGGCTTTTTTTTTTTTCCCCCCACCCAAATGTTCACTGCTGAAATGTGAACATTGTTTCTGAGGTTCTTTAACCTTCCTGGAACATGATTCTGATGTTAGTCAGATTCCATAAAACTTGGGAGCACTGTATAACCTGAGAAATGGATTTTGAGGCCAAAGTAAAGCTCTAACACCACTGCCTCCACAACACTTCTTGTGGGTCCAGGTGACATAACCAGAGGCTTTTGAAATGAACTTTGAGGTCTCATTTTTATCCTTTCTAATCATGTTGATGACTTTAGAGTGCTGTATGAAATAATTTTTGTGCTATTTACTTGAAATTTAACAAATAGTGGTTATTGTAAAAATGGATATGGAAAGAAGAAAACATGTTTGCATTTCTGCCAGCAGTTGATGAGTGGAGCACAAAATGCCAGTGCTAATTTCAGGTCCTTCAGTTTGTTCTTTTGTCTTCCAAAAGCAGGAACCACTTGTAGTTTAGGAAACAAAAACAAAGAGACATGAAAGGAGCATTTGCAGTAGGAGTCATTGGACGCTTTTAACGTGTCCTGATAATTTTTTTTTTTATTTGAGGGAAACTTCAGGGGAAGAAATGTGTTGGTTTTGTGTATGGACACTGGGCCAGGATCATCTTCATTGAGAATGACGTGTCCCTTTTTGATTTCTGGCAGTAATAAGAAAACTGAACTTGGAAGTCGTGCACTTTTGGCTAAAGCAGGTGCCCTGGGTAAAAAGAAGAGTAAACTAACACCATGTGCCTCACAACAGCCCAATCCTTTGGACCAAACTTGTATTCATCCAGAGTCTTACAACATTGCAATGAGGTAAGTGGTGGGAAAGCTTTTGAACCATTGACACCATTAAGTTTTAAAATGAAAGTACTGAGTTTTCTGACAACAACCTGCTCAGCCTTTCAAGACAGGAATATTTATATTAATTTTAAGCTTTCACCCCTTTCTTCAAGAAGAAGGTATGCTTTGGATATCTGTGAGCATGTGTCATTACTATGGGTCTTCAAAATTAAATTTTGATATTGTGAGATCTGATTAAGATGTATATGTATCTAATTAAAAGATATATATGTGTGTGTGTGTGTATATATATATGTATATATGTATGTTCCCAAATGCAAAAATACTGTGATTGTTTTACTAAGTGGCTAAAAGAAGAGAATGTTTTTTGTGTACATCAGAAAAAAGTAATTAGGAATCCATGTGTGCCTCTGAAATACTGCTATAAGCTGTGATCTTTTCTAGCAGCAGCCCTGGTTGAAACTGGACTCTGCTTTTCCCCTTCAGAAAACATTATCTCCTACCATAAATGGGCACATGTTTATTTTTCAAGTGATTTTTGCTGAACAGGTTCTTTTCTTAAAAAGTACTGAAGCTAATTTCATCAGTAGCCTGTTGCTTTGAGATTCTTATGATCTCTGTTGAGAATATTATTCCTGGACAAACAAACTTGTGCTTCCTGTTTTATAAACAAAACCGTCTTTAAAGCTCAAAGAGAGATGCTGAATTTCTGAATTCACGAAGCTTGGCTTTCTTACCTCAAAAAGTCGTACAGGACCTTGCATTTTTGGGACAGCTTCCCTTCAGTGTGTACTCTATTCTCTCTTCCTATCCATAGGTCTCCAAGCTTTCCTTCTGCTAGACATGCAGTGCTCTTTTGTTTCAATCCTCTCCCTGCTACAGTTCATTCTTTTTTGTGCCTGATTCTAGGACCCACTGTGTAATTTCCTGGTAGAGTCTGTTGCAGTTGTGCTCTGTGTAGTTAATTTTTTCATGACTCTTTCCCTTTTTTTCTTACGCATGAACATTTGTTACGAAGTCCCTGCCCTGTGTAGCTGTAAGAAAAAACATCAGTCAAGGTCCTGATCTTAATGATCTTACATTTGGTTGGTGGTTTATAGGGTGTGCAGCTTGGTCACCCCAACTGGAGGTTATTCAGTGTAAGTGAGGCAAAGTGAAAAACAAAAATAAATTGGTTATTAAAAAATAATTTTGATTTTCAATATTGAATTTAATTCAGTTTAAATTTTAAGTACTCAGATTTTAGTTTTTAGCTTCCCAGCCCTAATAACACTTTCCACACTAATAACATCATTAGTAAAGTGGTCACACTGTTACCAGCCTTGTTTAAAGCCTGCTGTGGAAGGTTTCCTTTAGAGAGCAGAGAAGTATATACAACTAATGGTAGAATACTACAGTAATTTCCCTACATAGAATGTTTTCACAAAGGTTGGTCAGAAAATAAAGAGTTGTGACTTTGTTTCCAAAGCAGCACAGGTGACTTTTATATCTGAAGTGGTGAGTGGGATTATTATTGTATTGCATGTGATAGAACAGATGTTCACATAGAGCTGAAAGTCTACAATCTTAGTAGGTATCACACATCATATAATTGTGATCTGAAATTTGACTGGGGACCCACCACTAGCAGTATTTAACAAAAAGCAGAACAAAAAACATAAATGGGCATGATTTTTACATCTCAACCAAGGCAGTGGTTTGAGTCCCAGGCTTACGCGTGTTTCAGCGAGGGGGTTGGCACCTATTGCACAGCCAGCACTGCTGAGGAGGTACCTTGCTGAGTCTTAAAATGTGCACAGCTTCAGCTTGCATTTCGAGAGCTTCTAAGCCACTGCAGAAGTGTTACATGGCTGAAGCCCAGTGTAATCTGTCTCATCATCTCTCCTTGGACAATGCAAGTATTTTACGGTAGATTTCCAGCAGGGCCATTTTCTGTTCCCTGTTCCTCACCAAACGCTTTGCCTTCCTAGAATGAATTTTCAGATCAAGTATTTAGGTCCAAACTCGTATTATAGATATTGTACCATACAGGATTTTGTTAAGGGTTTTATTAATGCAAAAGAATATAAGTTGGTTACAAAGCAAATATAAAACAACAATTACAATACCTGCTAATGAAACACCAAAACTAATAAGCATAACGCCTCTTTCTGTAACTAAATCTGTTTTTTCTGCATCCTTTAGGCTCTTTTTCTTACTTCTTGCATTTATAGTACCTCTGCACATAGTATATGGGGGCAAAAAAGTCTCCAAGTGCTTTCTGTGAATATACTCTATGAACAACAGTATTTGTATTTTTTCTTTTTCTTTCAATCAAAAGATATTTTCCTTAAAAGCTTGTGAAGGTGATAACTTTCATGGTATAGATTGTATGACTGTGCAGCAACTCGATATCACAAAATGGTGTGGGGAAGGGGGCAAATACCTTTAATGTTTTTTTCATGGCAAATAGCTGTTTTGAGAAAAGAAAATACAGCTCTGCAGCAAACTGACAAAAGCCAAGATGTGTAGTATTAAAAATTGACACTGGTGATATAAGGGCTAAATATAAACCAGACATCCTCCCCTCAAGCAACTAATGCTATAATTTACCAATGATTATATATTTAAAATTACTTTTCAAAAAAAAGCATATGAGCTGCTAAGTTTCTCAGAACTTATGAAAACAGCTTTCCAAACCTTTTTTCCTGCCTAAGTATGAATTAAGAAAAAAATTTACTAGGAATTCCGACTGCATGGAGGATTCAGTCCAAAGCTTATCGGGGCTGTTGGCAAGTCTTGCTGACAGGCAGTGGATGGGGCTGGGTTTCTAATTCCCTTTTGCTGAGCCTATGCTCATGAGAAAACTTTTGAGAGCCTGAAGATCAAATCACGTTCATGGTGTTGTTTGGAGGTGTCTTATGAAAATTAGCCAATATCTGGAAGTGTTTCTAGAATGTTAGAATTAAACTAGGTTAAAACCTAATTGATAGTTCTTATAACTTAAAATAAAATGCATGAGGAAAATTGAAGCTGTTAGATGTAGATTAGAATGGATATTTAATAATAAAATTTTTAATAATATGTTTTAATGAGTTCTGGGGCTCTGGTGCCATCAAGGAATTTCTTGTGTCTTTTTCTGTGCTTACGCTGAACGTTGTCAGGGAGTGTGTCAAGTTCCCAGGTGGATCTGTGCTGCCAAAGGGCAGAATTGTCTTGAATATGACCAGATTTGATCAAAAATACAGTATTTCATACCTCTTACCACAAAAATTAAAATGTATGGAGTAGCTTCTACATAAATGAATCATAAAAGCTTCCTCATGCAATGACTACATCTTGCTATGAGAAAATAGTTTCTGAAAGTTTTATTGGATTAAAAGTTTTCATGGAAAATTACATTTATTTTTAAATGAAATAAGATGGTGATTTTTATCCACTGCTTATAACCAAATTACCCAAAGGCAGCAGTCTACATTGCAGATTTATGACATGCAAAATTATCAGTTTTTAAAACAATGTTTTTGAGGGATAGAAATTTACCAAAATCTGAAACCACTAATTTTCTTTTTCAGGACTGTTTTGTAGCTTGAAAAGCCAATCCATTAAAGAAAAATATGGTTAAAAGAATTACTCCCAAGTGGTAACTTTGGTTGCCAAACTTCAGGCTGGAGCCAATTTTTAGGGCTGATTTAGAAACTCCTGAAAAATAGGTTTTTTATAATGGAAACACTGATGTAATCTTTACTACAGTGGCACAAAGGGTGCTGGTATGATTGATTGATGGCATTTAAGCATCTTAACTTAAAATCTGTACAATTTCTGTGAAATAATTGGAAAATATCCTACTAGTGATTTAACATGCTCTGCAGAAGACCAAAGCATTTTTGTTCATGGTTTCCACACTGTCAAAGCTTGGCTTTGTCATGTGCAGTGATCAAGCTTATGAACACCTCTGAATATTATGAATCGGAATTTCCAAAAAGCTAAATAAAAACCTCAAAACTTTATAGACAGCCTATTTTCCTGCAAAGCAGAACCATGCTTTAAGTTTCTGAAAAGTCTATATGTGAAAACCAGTTTATAGTGGCAGAATCTTCTACGTATGATTAATACAATATGTAGAGCATATCCAATTTCTTGGTATGTATTGTTAAAGAATTGGTAGGAAAACCAAGGAAACATTTAGGAAGTCCCCAAAAGTTACAACAAGGTTATGCTTATAAACCAAATGTTGAAAAGAAAATGCAATGTTTTTTCTTTGTTCTATCAGTCTTCTGGGTGCAGTTTGTTCCATGTGACTGAATTTTAACATTTGCTGATTTTTTTTATTTAAATCTCATTAAAATGCTTTTTGTAAAAGGTTGTCCCTCAGAATGTGTGTTTGCTGCTCACAGATTGCAGCCTCTGGCAGACAGGTTGTATATTAGCCTAACTTAGAAATACAAATTTTTATAAAGATCTAAAGCTGTGATTTAGAATAACAAAGGTGAGGATCTTCCTTGGCTAATTACCCAGATTTAGGATCTTGCCTGGTAGAGCCCAGTCCTGCTCATTGTGGTTGGTTATGCCTTAAGAGAAGTTTTTGACATACTGAGCAGTCACTTGCAGTGAAGATTCATGTCTTGCCATTCTCTGTGTATTGACAGTGCTTCTTGATATCTTCAAAAAGAATTCAAAATCCCCAGAGAATTCAGCAAGCACTCATTGCTGTGCTTTTTCTTCACTGGAGCTAAACACTTTGATTTGGCGCTCATTTCAGCAAGGCATTTGTGTTGATAACAGTTTATATTCCATTGTAGGCCAACCAAACATATTTCAAATGTCCCTGGTGTTTCTTGTACTCTGCATGGGTGGATGTAACAGCTGATCCACAGTATCTTATTTGCTCTGCTGATCAGCTGCATTTGCTGGCTTTGAAGGAAAGTGCTGGCACATAAGAGAGTGCAGAAGAGAAACTGTTGATGAGGCCACCAAAAGAAAGATTTTATTCTCCTGCCCTTTATGCAACTGGAAGCTTGTCTCTGATGGATTTCCATCTCTCTGGCAGGCTGGCTTGCCTCTATCCAGATCCTCCAACTGAGGCAATGCTTAAGGGGAGTAGAAATCAGGGAGGGAGTTATTACTTAGAATGGTATTTGAGCAATGAAGACTGATTATTGTTCTCTTAAATAATGCAGTCTACATGTGAATATTTTTACAGATAGGAGTTGTTACTGTGGTAGGAGGCCTTTCCTTACAAAGTCATCAGAAATGTCTTTTGTCTACTTGAATGAGTCTGTACTTGCAGGTACACACATGTATGGGCATTCAAGTTATTTAATGTGCAGAATAATACACAATAAAGTCTTAGGTTTTGGGGTTTTATTAAAAGAAACTTTAAAATGTTAAACTCAGTCAATTAATGAACCTTTATGACTATTTCCAATAGCCAATGTGCAGCCCTAATGAAGGAGACCACTTGCAGAATTGTGGTCATTAAGTATTGTAAATAGCAGTTCATACTCATCACTTTAGAAGGCCAGTTCATTCACAGGTTTTACTACTGACCTATCTGGATTTTTAGAGGTCGTATTTTTGAAAGTTATCTTGTCCATAAACAGAAGACCAGAAAAAGCTTTCACTGCTTATTGCCATCCAATAAAGACATTTTAAAACTTTAATGTGTTGTAAAATGCAGTTAACAAGAATGATTAGAATAACTTGGAAATAATGGAGAAATATGCTCCATTTACACTATAAATACTAGACCCATAAATCAAATGTTATTTTTAATTTGTTGAAATTTTTGGAACTTACATAACTTCCCACTAGTTGCATTTAGAAAAAAAATGTGGGGCAACCCCCCCCCCCAAGACCTTTTTAATGGAATTATCTCCTTTAAGTGTAGTATTATACTAGTTCTTTGTGGATAACTAATCATGTTTCACTGTTTTGTATCTCGGATTGCACTCAGTGATATATCAGTAGTCATGAGAACAGCCAACAGCAGCGTGCTTAATGCTGTGGGAGCAAAGTGGCTATGCTGCAGTGGAACTGTGTCTGAATTTCTTTTCTCATTTAGAAGCTCATTGTTTCTTAAAATTTATATGTTCAAAATCTCATAAACTGAGTGCTTTCTGCATGCAAATAATCTACATTATTAATAAATTCATGCATTTGAAGAAAAACTTATTGGTTAAACAACTTTTCTGGATAAACCACATTAGTTTTAGATATATTTGAATCTTTAACTCTCTATGTCCAGCAATTAATTACAGAAAGTAATGTACAAATATTCTTTGATACATAGTCTTCATTGGTAATCAAAAATTGAGGATCCATATCACTGGTGGGAACAAGAGCAGTCAACATCTGCATTACACAAATACTGCTTTTGCACTTCAAAACATTACTAAAACATAAATGTCTGCATAATTTAGGTTTGTTACTGTCATAAATGTACGTTTTACCTAACAAAGTGCATGCTAATGCAGAGTTGTTTTGTTTTCAGGGTGATTATGTTGCTTTACCATTAATTCATGTGTGCACTGTGACAAGATGTAATGGTGTATCATGTTGCTTTAATGTAATGAATCCAGTACTCCCAGCTCTTAAGTCGTGTTGCTGGAAATGATTACATAAAACAGAAATGACTGTGACTAAAGCCCTTGCAAAGCTTTAGAACTCCTGCACATTATAAGAAGCTTTTGGGGGGCTGCTTAGAGTAACTTCTAAAAAATTTACTGTAGACTTCCCTTGGTAACATTTTTACTCTTTTCTGACTGCTTTTTTGCATTCCAGTGAAATTTGCATTATCTTATAGGCATTGCAAGGGCTGTGCTATAATTTTGTGCAGATGTGTATGTTAAGTGAACATGATGTGCTTATTTGTTACATTTATGCTACTTTTCTTTCTTTCTTTATCTGGATAAGATGGATGAAATTATGTATTAAATAAAAACATCAGTCATTTATCCATGACCATTCTCTGCAGGTCCTGTAGGTCTGCAAAGATTGCTTTTAAAACAAAGGTGATTGCAAAAGTTTCTGAGTATTCTCTGAATCTCAAAATCATGAAACTCAAAGTTCTAAACTGTTTAAATTTCACCCTGTTCTTCCTCTGGCAGCTTTTATCTGAGTTCATGTACATTGAGCAGAAAGTTCACCATTCATTCACTCAACATTTCAGAAATAAGGATAATATATCTTATAAGAATGACCTCACTTCAGAACAAAAGTCTCATCTTCCCCATTTCTGTTAACTTTGCTTTAGGTTTTGTCTTTCTAGTAGATAAACATAGCACTTGAGCTACTGCAATGTATTATTTATTTCATGTATTTCACCAGGAAAGTACTTTAAGGACTCTCGTTTTTGCACAGATCATTCATATTCTTATGTTGTGCAGCTGGAGCTGTTGTTTGCAAATTGTGAGTGAGATATTTCAAGGATTGTAGTGAGATAATTTAAGTATTTTCATCATCTTAATGTTAAACTAAGGGAAACCTCTTTTTTCCCTCATAGCCATATCCCAGCGTTACTATCAACTATGTCTTTTTTTTTCTGACCTTGAAATAACTCTTGAAGGAAGTTGTCCTGTTGCTTTTTTAATAAGGAGAAAAATAATTTTGTTCTTAGCAATGACATTTTAAAATCGAAATTATCTATATAATGCACCACTGTTCAGTCAGAGAGTTGTACTTTATAGTGATTTTTTTTTCAGTCCAAGTGCCATCAGGCTATGTTCATTTGAGTAAAAATGATACATAAAATATATAATTAGATTCAACAGTATTTCTAAAACTAACTGCATCTGCAATCACTAAGAAGTTACACTAATTTGGAAATACTTTATTACATAGATTTTACCAAAGCCTATCCTAAAAGGGTAAGAATTTCCAAAATAGAAATACTATTTCTTATAAAGAGTATTTCTTCACTGTGTGTGTGTATGCTGAGCTTTGTTACAGTGCTTTGTTTTGCCTGTGATATATAACCCGTAATTCTGAAATATTCTTGACAAAATGCCTGATTTTCAGAACATTAAAATTCTGTAGAAGTCAATGGGACTTCTCTTAGACTTGGGCACATGTTTAAGTATCATCTTCAGGTGGAGCCAAAATTTTACTCTGAGCAGTAACCACGTTAATAAGTTATTTATACAACTGTAATTGATAACATAGAACCCAAACCTTCCACCCTTACCTGGATGAGGATAAATTTTAATTTTAGATAAATGCTTTGGGATGGAAGGAGCAGGGGGCAAAACACCTTACATGAATTTTGCTCGAAGGCTCAGGCACTTGGGTTGTGTCCTGTTTTGGGCTGGTTTTCTTTCCAGCAGTGTGCACGTAACACTGTTTGTTCTGATTGCATTATCCACACACTTGACAGCCTTGTATGTAACAGGGGGGTTTTGATATACATTGGTGGCTGTTTTGTGTGGTTCCACTTATTAGTGGTGAAACCCACCCTGTGATCAATTTATGAAGTCAATGCGTTCCTGCGAAATCCTAATGGTGAGAAAATGTTACTTGGACATACTCAAGCTGAGTTTCCATTTGAAGTGAAATAAAGCCAAGTACGTGAATGTCAGCAAACTTGTTTATAGGGGTGGGTGGTAAAGCATACATTATTTAGAAGGTTGAGTCATGAGGCTGGTCGGGTTTGTCATGTTACATCTGGCACGTCAGTCAAAGCCGGGGCAGCTGCCGCCTGTCACTAGTGCTCTGCTGGGGCATTGTCCGGCCACCAGCGCTGGCAGCCAGCAGCCCCCAGCAGTCTGGGGAGGGGCACTTCACCTGGGCCTGGGCTCCTTTTCAGCTTTATCATTGCAACCACTCTGGGGCTCCTTTGAGAGCAAAAGAAGGTGGTTTCGTTTCGCATCTGATACTTTTCATATCTATTATTAGACAAAGTATTTGAGTAGTTAGTTTATATTTGAGGTTTGTTAGTTTACAGAAAAAAAAAAAAGTACTTGAAAAAAAATGCTTTATAATATTTGTTTTGTTATATAAGTTGTTTCCAAACCACCTTAAACTATTTTAGAAAGTGATGTCAAAAGTTGAAATGCAGTCAAAGCAAAATTCAGTAAATATGGAGAACAGCACCATCCACTGAGTCCCTATTAATTTTCATCATTGATAAATTGTATTTATCACTACTAAGTGCAAATCTCTGTTTGAGCTACCAGTACCCCTAAGTCACTATGCTTGTCCTTGAATTCAGTAAAGAAGTGGAAGCCCTGACAGCCAGTTCTAACAGATGTCCTCCTTTAGCAAAATTAATGGAACTTTTTAAGTGAAGCTTTGCCCTTATGCTCAAAGATGAATTTTGTGATTTGCTGAAAGTCAGATATTGCTTTAATTATGTCTCTTCAATTTAGATTTTGCTGAAAATAAATTTAGTTTTGTATTTCAATCCATATAACTTTCTATTGCTTACCACTTGAAATAATCTCAGTTGGGTTCCTCAGGTTAAAAAGAGGAAAAAACAAAACAAAAAAACCCCTCTGGGTCTCCTGACAAAAGAAATACTAGCCTCGGGTGTTGATGAAAGCACAGCGTGTATTTTGGAAGGGGAAAGAAGGTTGAGTACCAGGGGCTTTTGCTTTCTTACAGAGCTGGAATGTCTCCCACCAAGTTCAGGGCATGAACCTGCTGGTCACCTCTTCTTTTGAGACTTGTAGTTTACACCTGTTGTGAAGCAGGATAAGGAGAGGAAAGAGGGATCTCTTTTAGGAATTTGGAAGGAATGATTATTCAGACTCTGGAGGACAGGAACAATAATTTTGCCTGCCCTGCTGTGGTGGAGAACATGCAAAAAAAATTGTACTTCCTGCCAACAATAAGGGGCATGATAAAGCAGGGTAGAAGAGGCTTATTCATGGTGAGATACAGATCAGGGTGGAGATGACATGTCAGGACATAATTATTTAGAAGTATTTCTTTTCAGTTTTTAGATAGCAGTCCAAATTTGTCTCAGTCTGCAATGTGTGTATGTATGTGACAGTAAGAAAATATAAGGGTGTTTGTGTTGTATGACTGCTTTGACTTAATGATTGCCTAGTGTCTGAAAAACTAATTGTTCTAAATCATGAAGTTCACAGACGAGAAGTATTTCGTGCAAAGTTTTTCTTAAGTTGGGCTAAAGATTCTTCATACTGATTTAGTATTTTGAATGTTCATTGTTGCTTTATTAAATTGTCATTCATTTTAATTTGAAAGAGTGACAATTACAATAACAATAATAGAACTCTCTGATTTTTAGGGAACTTTCATGGTAAAAGACATCTTTTAGTAATAAGGAAACAGTTTTATTGTGAGATGAAATAATTGGTCTGAGAAGAGATTTTAATTGCATTTTAATATTTTTCTTCAAGTTTTGCAATCTATTCCAGTAGACATATACAGATAGACTCTAAGTTTCCATTTACATGTCAGAGCAGTGATGAGTTGAGAGGATATACACTTGACAAACTGTTCATATTTTTTATCAGAAGTTCTGTTCATGCATCAATGAAAAAATAATAGAGCAAAGGTTCAGTTGCCACTGAAGGGTATTTCAAATCTTTCTATCTTTGTTTGAACTTCCTAGGTTTTTATCTCTCATTGGAGGAAATACAAATGACATAGGAAAATCAGATATGCAGCAGAAAGTAAATGCAGTAGTTCAAAAGGAAGGACTGGAAGCCACAGCCAAAAGACTCAATACCACCATGCACACACTGCAGCTCATCATTGATGGTCTCACTCAGCCTGAGGGCTACGACATCCGAACAGGTAAACCTCAGTTTGGAAGGCTGTAATCTCAGTTTGCTTGTTCTACATACATGTGCTGTCTTAAAACAGCACATTTTCTTCTTCTAAAATCAGTACTACATTTTTCATGGACATGTAACTCTATTTCTTTTCTCAGTCAAGGTAAAGACTATATCATAGTCAGATGTTACTTTCCAGTTTTTTAGGTAAGGAGTGTGAATCTTGTCTTAAATGATGGTATTTTCAGCCATAGGAAGGGGAGTCGTATGGTTGTTAACAAATGAAATAGTTTCAATATGTTGACTCTCTACTGACTGAATCTCTGTTGGCTCTCCATCACAGAGGGGAATGCTGAGACCAAGGTGACACAGGAATAATAAAGTTCTGTGGAGCAGTAGTGTGTAGTTCTGCTCTTTTATTGTCCTGGTTTCTTGGAGACCAGTTTAACTGAAGCACGTGGCTCATGACTTACCCTGGTTAAAACCTGCAATGGTGCTGAACAGTTTGAGGTAGAGGAAAAGAAAGATGAAGTAAAACATCTGGGCATGCTGTTATGTAATGAAACTTACAGCTGGATTCTCTTATGACAGCAGAAGATAAAGATAGACAGCAAAGATGCAGGCTTGTAATAACAAATAATAAATGTATGCTTAAAAGTCAGCCAAACCAACATTTCCATCCCCCTTTTTTGGTTCATCTCACAAGGTCACAGTCTCTTTCTGGCATCCACCAGTTCTGGTGTAGGGCCCTCCATGGGCTGCAGGGGAATCTCAGCTCTGGCACCTGGAGCTCCTCCTCCTCCTTCCCTGCAGAGCCGTTTCTGTCATTTGTGCTCACTTCTCTCTCCCGGGCCACAATTGCTCTTGCACAAAGCTTTTTTTCTTGTTTTAAAACATTTTATCCCAGAGGCACTTACCACCATTGTTAATGGACTTGGCCTTGGACAGCAGTGGAAGCTAGCAGCTTCTAACAGAAGCCACCACTCACAGGAGCCCCCACACACCTACCAAAACATTGCCATGCAAAGCCAGTACAGATCCACAGACCAATTAAATTCCAGTGCATTTTGGCTATAAACTTGTTCGGGCTGAATTTTATTTCTCAAAAATAAAAAGAGAAAAATTATTGCAATTCTGGTTTGGTGATATTCCCTGTGGAAAATCTCAGTCCTTATCCTGAGAAGGTCAAAGTGGTAGGAAAAGATTGAAAGATGTGTGGCTTCGATGACTCAGAAGAACCCTTCTGCAGAAGCATTAAGTGGTAGGGAAATGAAAGAGTTTTAAAAAATCTATCTGTGCCCTTAAATGCAGAATGTGAACCTTAATATCCCAGAATATTCCCTGCTTATGATCATGCCTGTGTGATTTTCAAGTTGTCAGTGCCAAGCAGCATGGTGATGAAGCTTGTGTGTCATTGTGCAGATGAACAGCAAGCCTAAGAACGGTGCATTGCTGACTTTTCTTTTACTGTGTGACGAGACTGAGTATTCACCTTCCTGAGTAGAAATTTCTATAGGAATAGAATTTCATGTATAATCAATGTAGCTCAAGAGTCACCTCCAGCATTTTCTCCCTAGATCTGAGAAAATGTAAAAAATCTTTCAGTCACTGGGTACTATACAACACAGTTCTGATCCCCTCATGACAGTTTCATAACACAAAATTCACTATACTTATTACTTATTACTTCACTTATTAAAGTCTTCTAAAGTGATTCACAATATATAAGAAGCGAGCTGTTTATCACACATGAGTCTTTATGTAAAAAATGTACAGAAAGTATTGTTTGGGACCTAAGAGCTACCTTGGGATGACTTATTAATTAGAAACAATCATCTGGAAACAACTCCTAGAAACCCTTTTTCTCCAGAGTCTAATTTGTTTTTCTTATTTCTTATAACAGATTTTGATAAACCTGACTTCAAGAGAAGCATAGTCTGCTTTGAAGACTTAAGTGTTGGTGCTGTTTTGACTGGAAAAGTTGAAAATGCAACGCCATTTGGAGTTTTTGTTGATATTGGTGTGGGAAAAGCGGGTTTGATTCCGGTGCGAAACATAACAGAAGCAAAACTCTCCAAAGTGAAGAAGAGAAGAAGCCTGGGCTTAGGTCCTGGAGAAAGAGTGGAAGTTAAAGTGCTTAATGTTGATATTCCTCGATTGAGGATAACGTTGGATCTTATTCGTGTTTTATGAAAGAGGTTTCAGTAATTGAGCCTTGTCTTTAAAGGTTAAGAAATGTCAGCAAGGTTATGGAGACTCAGGCATTTAATGAGTGTTAAAAATGAACACATTTTGGAACCTTCAGCGCCTTGCTTTTTTTTTTTTTTAAAAATTTTAATTTAACAGTTTTACCACATTTCTTGAATCCTTTCTGTTAATAATTGTTGGAACAGTTTTTTGGATTACCTCCAAGCAACCTTGTTATTTTGTCTGCAGAGCAAATGAAGTTCCAGTGGGCTGTCAGACAGATCTCTTATCTGTTGTCTGTGCAAGATTTGGTGTCTTAATCTTCAGTTAGTACTGCACGAACAGACACATCTATAGCTCCCCTTCCAAAAAATAGCCATTCAATTTGCCTGTTTTCTGGCTGACAGTCTAAAAGAAGGCTCCTAGTTGTAGGAAAAAAAATATTTTTAAGTTAAGTGGTAATGATGTTGCTTCAAAAGTAGACTGAGAAAAAAGCGTCTGCTAAAAATTGTTATAATTCAGAAGTAGTTATCTTTAATTTATTTGACCAACATTATTAGGAGATCTGTTTACCTGTATTATTTTTGCTTGTTCAGTTATCATGGATTAACACAGTTTTGATGTACCTTGCAGTTTAAGGAACTTTGCCCAAAGGTGTCAAAAGATATGTGTTGTTCTATACTTCTGCAAAATAAAAACCTTTCTGTCCATCTTTTCTCAGTGTGCTGGTTTTACCAGTGATTTAACAGTCCTAGTTGTCTTTCTTTCCAACACATGCTTGATCAGTAACACTTCAGCTTAAGGACTTCTGTTTTAATGAGAATGTTCACTGTTTCCTGCTAGGAGTGCCTAACACAGGAGATTTGTTTCTTCTAACTAGAGACTTCTTGTTTTTGTGGTGCATTGATGGCGTTTCAAAAGACTTACCACTTGAGCTGAGTTTGCAGAGGGCAGGATCATGGAAGATGACTTTCCAGCAACAGCAGATAAATATATGTATATATGTATGCTTTCCAGGGAGTTTTTGGTGTGTTGGACATTTATTCCTCTGCAGTCATCAAACTTGCCTGTAAGTTGGCAGAGGCTCTGGTCTGCTCAGACAAGCCCAAATATACTACAGCAAGTGTCAAACATCTTCGATGACAAGGTTCCTAACTACAAATGTCCAAATAGCTGCTGGCAGGGAGGCTGTGCATGAGTTAGGAAAAGGTCAGCGTGGTTTAATCCCCCAGCTCTGTGCTTTAGTTTTCAAAATGATGAGCCAGCTGCAGACAGTGTATTTTGGAGATTAAAGAATCATTTAGCAGATGGAAAAAAGGAGGCAGATCTTACTAGCTTCACTGCGTTTGTCCACTGAAGAAAAGACAACAATTTTCTATGACGTTAAAATCAGCATAGCTCAGAATCATTTTTTGCAGGCCTTTTGAAATTTTCCCGTAATACTTTTGCAAGGTAGATTTTGTGGTTATGAAATTAGAAACTGTAATACCATGTTACTGTCTTGGAAAACAGATACGAAGAAAAGAAATTGAAAATATTTTTTTTCAGTAGGGGATACATTCACTTACAGCAGTATGTCCATCAGTAGAATTATTTAAGTTGTGCTAAACTCTATATATGATTTCTGCAGTATCTAAGCACTTTGCAAATGAGCTGGATTTGCTTGACCTTCTCTGAGGAGGAGATAAAACTGATTTCCTGAAGTTCAATTCATTGAATAATATAAAGAGTATTTTCTCCTTCTATTTTCTTTGTTACTGAAATTAATTCTTTTAATCCTTAATATTGTGAGAACTGTGGCATCTTTTTCATTTTTGCACATGTCTCTTGGATTATGATAGAATTTTCTAAATATTAGACATCTTGAGACTATTTGTCTCACTGTTACTTCCCAGGAGGCTTTTTTGCTTACTCGAAGGACTGACCCACAATTCAGTATACATACTCATAAGTAGTTTGCTTTCTCCTTAGTGGAGCTCAGCAACATATTCTGTGTCATCACAGGGACTGTAGGAGAACATCCTGCCTATCTCTTTGAATTTTTTTAGCCACACCAAAATGGGAAGTATATGACTTCATGTCATGTCTTAAATGTCTGCAGCTCTGCAAATGTAATCCCATTATTTGTCAGCTAGAGCAATGCCTTAACTACTTCCCACAAAAATATTTTTCCATTGCAATTTCTTTTTTTCTTTGCCAGAACACAGCAGTTAAAACAGCCCAGTGAGAGTCTAACAAGGATGAATATGCCTACATAGGAACTTCTCAGGTTTTGTCAGATCTTTGGAGATTGAAAAATTATTTCTTCTTAATCTGATTCTCAGTTTTCAGATTGAATTCTTGTGGTGTTCAGATTTCTGACATCAAAGCATCAAACTGTTTTCTGTAATTCATCTCCCCCTTTCTGAACCAAGACTTTTTTTCCTGGATGGATGCTTTTTCCCATTTGAAATGCTGTCCAATCTTTGGAACAAATTCAGTACTGCTTAATGGTGATGCCTTCAAAATTTAAGACAAACAAACAAACCCCTGCTTCCTCCTGATCTTACTTAATTGCTTCAAAGTACAGTTTCTCAGAAGAATTAAACACAAGTCATTTAAGTCTCACTAAAATTCTACTTTTGCCTTAAGCTGTAGATTCCAAGGCATCTACACACAGTTCTACCTCTCCCCAGAGAGAAAATCCAGCCCATTGATCTTGGATGACAATCTGCCTTTTTAGTCCCACCCTCACTCAAATAGTCTGGTATTTTGCAATCACCCTCCCCTGATATCAGTCCCATAAGGGGAGCTTCTAAAGATTTCCTGTGCTTCAGATATTACACAAAGGAGAAGAATTCTACTAAGCAAGATGGCACTTGTATGCCTGGCAGTAGTAATGCAAAACAAGAGTTTAAAAGAAGCCATTTGTTTTGGTTTTATTCCTGCCTCAGGCAGTTTTAGACAGCATATATCAATTTTCCAGAAACTTGTCAACCTCAGGAATGATTTAGTATGCTGTTAAACATAATAAAATCAATAGGAAAACAAATAGAATTTCCATGAGGAGCAGACGTTTGGAGAAGCTGGTCCATATGGCATATAGACATGCTGGAATTTGGGCTTTGTGGGGTACTTGTGTTAGAAAAACTGCATACCACAGGAAAGTAATGCATAATTCAGGAGAACAAATAATCTAACAGCTTTGTGGTACTGCGTCTTGAACTTGGTGTCTGTATTTATTTAACAACAAATACACTTCGAAACTCTATGCCTGGAAGCTAGAAACCAAACATGAATCATATTTGCCTAATTTCAGAGCTTTCTGTAAGGAGCCTTACCCACTGTGAAGTGAGTGCTGAGTGAGTTCTTGGTTCGGCCTGAATAGCACCTTGCCCTTCTAGACTTCCTGAGGGTAATTTATGTACCTACTTAGCTCTGCTTAAGGACATCCAGCTTCAAGACTATCAATCCTGTGAGGCAGTGGAAGGAACAAGCTGGTAATGCCAGTCCATGTTAGTCTGTGTCACTCCCTTTTGTCCAAGGTTTCAAACAGAGCTGTGAGGGAGCTCGTGTGTCCCCAGGGCTGTGTAAAGGTAGGCAAGTCAGTAATTCCACTCCTTCCCATTAGAGACCACCTAAAGGTTGGAGAGCCCCTCTGTTTACTGGTCCCAACTTTTCTTCACCCTCCTCACGGGCATGTAGAAACTGTAACGGTTTAGAGAAGTGTTTCATTTTGAGAAATCCTTGTGAATCCATACTCTATAAAGCTTCACAAGTAAATGATGTGTCTGTGTTTCTCAGAGCAAACCTCAGTGACTCGTTTATAGAGAACTTCAATTGCCTGTTTCCACTTGAGCCTCTAAATGGTCCCTCTGGAGTATGTTGTAACTCTGTGCTGGCTACAGGAACGTCCTGCCAGGAGGCTGTTGGAAATCACTGCTTATTGACAGGTATTTCTAGGAGCTGACCATCTAATCCACGTTAGAATTTTGATTGGGTATGTTTCAGGTGGACATAAGTCACTCATAACAGCAACTGATGACAATTTGTAGAGACCTAGAGCTGAACAGCAAATCATATGGAAGTGCATATTGCACCACAGACTTTACTACAGCTTCTGCAAGCTGGAAAAAGCAAAATTCTGCAACTTGGAAATACCAAAATTCGCCAATCTGGGAGGGACCAGTGCTGGAGTATGTTTCTGTGTGAGCTTCCACAATGGGGATTGCTGCTTTTGATCAAATCTGTTGGGTTTCATGCTGTTTCTATAGCTGTTGGGTCTCCTGTGAGCATGTTCTAGCTGCATCAAGAATCGTAAGAGATTCTCCATGCTCTGAGAGTGAGAGAGGACTGGTGGCCATGACCATAGCAGGAAGAGACACTCTCTGTCCCTGACTAGGAGCTAGCACACATTTGAAATTGATCACCTTGCCCCTTGTTTCACTAGTTAGAGCCAAGCTTTTATCTTATTTGACTTCTAGAATTGATGAACATTAAGGCATGTTCAACACAGCAGTCCAACTGATATTACTAGAATTTTTTGTTTTGTCTCCCTCTCTTGTTCTCCAGAAGAAACAACAAAGAAAGGAACATTTAGTAAACTGAGGATCCCCATGGCTTCTTTAGATTTATTAAATCTGGTTGAGTTCAGTTTTAATTGTTGAGACATTGTCTTTGAGCAGTAATCAGAAGATCACTGTCTCAGAAAAGTTAATCACAGTGTTATTTTCTCCTTATCTTACAGATCCATTTATCCTACTACACTTGTATGTTACTAAATGAAAAGTATTTTCAGTATGCAATCAGCTAGGCTGGAGTTTTGCATTCTCATATCTTAAGGACAGTCATATTTCTAGGAAAGACTGCCTTTATTTGTGGTGAAGCAGAGAATTTTTTTGCATGTGACTCACAATGAGGTATGTGGAAATAATGTCATGAGAGGAACTGTTATGCTTGGGGGTCATTTATAAAGACAGAATAGACGTGAAATCTTAGGAAAGTACTTTCACCTCAGAATTAAATGTGGAATAGCTTGGCAGGGAGCAGAAACTGCCACATACCAGAGGCTGTGTATTGGCACTGTGACCACTTTCTTGTGTGATGAGGAGAGGGAGGGGCAGGAAATGGAGGGATTTGAGGAAGAACATCCTGCAAGATATAAATGGTCTTATGGGAATGAAGTTAAGATGATGAAATGCAAATGGTAGTAATGTAATGGTAATGTAGTAGTAATGGAATCTGAGCCTGGTTGTCTCTTGCTTCCTGTACCTCCCATGAAGGTAAAAAATAAGCGTAACTATTTGTTATAGCTAATGGAAATTGCATATCTCATATCAGTGCATATTGTAACTGAATAGTATGGAACTAATTGGCTTCAAGGGGGAGAAACACAAAGTATGTGCTCTTAATTGATTTGCCTCTCATTTGTCAGTGTTGCAGTTTCTAGCTGTTTATTAGGAGTAGATCAGTCCTTGTTCATCAGCACTTCTGGCTGAGAGAGTGCAGCTGTCATGTGTGACATATGTGTTGTCCATCGACATAGGGCAGAGGGAACCAACAGAATTTTTATTCATCCATATCCAGCAGGAAGAGTCCTTGAAAGACTGTTTTGTCATAGCTTTCTTCTATCCCTTGAAATTACTGTGTGGCTATATTTAGTGCATGGGGGTAGATGCAGAGCCAGTCAAAAGCTGAAAATAGCAGAAAATCCAGATATTTGTATACTGGGTAAAATTTTTTTCCAAGAGCACAGAGCCTCAGTGATTTAAGATCTACACTGATGATTAACTTTTTATATAAGTACATACTTGTTAGCCTCTTTGCTTGGCTGAAATACAATCTTTCCTGGTGTGCTCTGTGTCCGAGATAGTTATTCAGTTTTAAATTCGATCCTGTTCTTAAGGTGCTGTCTCTTACAGACTGTCTAGTTTAAAATTGGTCCAAAGTAGCCCAAGCATGTTAATCTTCAGTATGTTTTAGGAGACCTTGTGTTTTCTGGGACACAAAATTAGTGATGATGTAAGAGCTGAAAGAAACGTTGTTCAATGTTTGCTGTTGATGGAGTCTTAATTTTTTGTGTCTGATAATACGTGGTCATTCTTTGTGGAAAAGAAGGAGGATTGGCAAAGCTTATAAAGTGACTTTAAAATTTTGTGTCATTCATTAAACTTATAAAAAGATTTTTGTGTCATTCAAAATGACAGGAAAGGAAAATGTCTGCCTTAGCAGTAGGAAGTCCTTGACAGTCTTTGGCACAGTTGTTTCCCTTATTTCAGACTCTTGAGCTTCTCACTTGGATCAAGTTGCAGTAGTGTGTTTTTTGGGAACCAGTGTCACTTGTGTGACAATCTGGCCCTTTTTAGAGACCAACAAAATGCCAGGAAAAAAATTCCCACCTGTGGGACTGGAGGTTCAGCTCATCTCCAAAACCAAGGTTGCCCACAGTTAAAACCCTCTGAAACAGCTTTTCGACTGAGAGAGGAGTGGCTTCCTCAACTCTTCCCTCTTTAATTTGTTGAAGAGAATATAATTAGTTTATCAAAATTTCTCTGTGCCAGTCTTTTTTTTTTTTTTTTTTTTTTTTTTTTAATAATGTATTCT